>JAQQZZ010077648.1:3044-20045 GCA_030265115.1 Mopalia vespertina
CGTTAATTATATCAAATACATCCAACAGACGTAGCAGCTTACATAGAAAACCCGTATTAGAAATAAGACTTTGTTTTATGTATTATAAGACGTTAAGTATATCAAATACATCCAACAGACGTAGCAGCTTACATAAGAAGAACCGTATTAGAAATAAGACTTTATTTTATGTATTATAAGACGTTAAGTATGTCAAATACACCCAACAGACGTAGAAGTTTACATAAGAAGAAGTGTATTAGAAATACGTTCTTTGCTTTATGTATTTAAGGATAGATGAATTTGTCTTAATTTCAAAGCCTCCCTAACTTAGTTTACGCGAATATAGTTCTATTCACGCCAATTAACTCGCAACTCACAATAAGTACATACACAGATGAGACTGGAATGCAGCAATCTAAATGGGCATTAATTTAGACGTCGTGTTATCCACACCATCAACACTTGATCAAAAACTCGAAAAAGGAGATAAAAAGAACCGTATAAGACTGGAATACAAACTGTTCAATTAGATAGGACAACATCAGCCATCCACACTTGATCAAAAACTCGAAAAAGGAGATAAAAAGAACCGTATAAGACTGGAATACAAACTGTTCCAATTAGATAGGACAACATCAGCTATCCACACTTGATCAAAAACTCGAAAAAGGAGATAAATAATATGGCCACTTGATCACAAACTGTTTAGCGCAAAGTCAGTGTTAAATAATACAACTTAATGGCGAGTTCTACGCTGTCCAGAATGCCAACATTGGTTTCTAAGAAAGACGCATTGGCTTGAATTCAAGTGTTGATATTAAACCTAAAACACCTCTGTTTTAATTCGTATTTATGTCCTTATTATTGTCATGCATATAAGCATAACAATATAGCGGTTTCTTTAAAAGCTTTTTTCTGTCGATTGGTTCTAGTGTAACAGTACGGTCGATAGACCTAACCGTCGGAAGGGATCGTCTGCATATGCCAGATCGAAGCTCTTTTAAAGCTTTCGCTTTCGGTTTTTGGCTGACTTGCGCGCCAAGCTGCTGTACAAACTCTTTGTATGTCTGTGAGTTTAAGGAACTCCATGGCTTGTCATATTTTCTACTTAACGAACTACTTAAATGGGCTTGTAATGTAGCTATTTTTTTGTCCTGTTCCTTAATAACCTGTTCACGCTTCTCTAATTCAACTCTCTGTATTAGCGTCTTTGTGACTTTTTTTCTGTATAAAGCTTCGAAAGGATGCTGCTGACTCCGTTTGGCCAGATCTTCATTTTTCGCTGTTAAAAGATCAAGTTCATCTTTTAACTGTCGAATTTCCATAGTATTTCCTTCTTTCAGTTTTCGAAGATTTTGTTCATATTCTTCTTTCATTTTCGTCACATGTTTGTAAATGCTCATTGAAGCAAATCTAGGAGAGGAAGGTAGGGTATTGTCCTCCATGGGTACATTTAATGTCAATGAAACAGCCTCTAAACATTTCTCTTGATCTGCTGCTATAGATCTCATCCTTTCTCGAACAACGTTGACATTATGGTCTAGATGAGCAACGGCATCTTCTAGGGAGAGATTTCTATCAAACGTATGTTGTTTTGTATTGGTTTCACCAAAATCCAGACATTCTTCCAACTTCAAGTTGGCAATATCGATTTTTGACGAAATGCTTTCTAAAGCTTCTTTAAGTCTTGCGGTTGATTGTACTTCGCTCTCGAGTCGTGTTGTCCACGTGGTTTTAACTTTTTGGAGGGCATCCGTCAACCATTTCTCAAGTGTCCGTTTGTCTTTTTCAGAAATTTTTCTACTTTGTCCAAATAGTTTATGCAACAACGATGAAATACCAGATCTAGCATCAACTTCATCACATGCGTTTGGCGGACTCACTGAAACAATAATATTATTAAATACTGTATGCACATAAAATACTTGCTGGTAGCAAAACACAGCTGTAAATGCAGTCAATAAGAATATCTGACATGTTTGTATCAACTTAAACTCACGTAAAGATAATATATAGGGAATTTGGCATATAGCATATAGAATTCATAGGATCAGTGGTCACCAAAATTGCATCAGGCCTTTATTTTACAATATGCAATTATTTTAAGTTCTTAAGCTCTTGTTAACAAAATTCTTAATCTAGTTCAGAAATACTTTTGGAGGCTTTTGAATTCTCACCCAGCCCAACATGTCGTCCTGCATTGGTTGTCGATTGATTTCAACAAGAAATACTTCCTTACCGTTCTTGTTTACTTTTTCTATTTCATTGTCAAGACTGTCTTGTATTTTCTGCCGAAGCCACGAATAATCTTTACCTAGAATTTCTAGGAATTGTTCGAAGGCTGATGGTCCTCTCGTTGGAAGTAATTCTAACATTCGAGAAGTTCTCAGCTGAACTGTTCTTTCGGACTGAAAAATAAACTGAATAGATTGAATATTGATTGATTGTGTTACGTTAGGAACCAAACAGAAAAAAAAAACAATCAGCGATTTTATTTATTTCCAATATATATTGTAAAAATAACAACAACAATAACAGTGATATACAGGATAGTATACAATGACAGAAACACTTTAAGAAATACAATTGAAGGAAAGAAACAATTAAAATATTAGGCATATGTAAAGTATCTCACATTTAGCAAACAATGGATTAGCGTATAAAACTGCCTTATAGTCGAGTCCAAGTGCGTTGACTTCATAAACCGGTCTGTTGTGATAATCTGCAACTTCTTCGAAGTCTACAGCAACAAATCCTTGGATACACAGTTCCAAGGCATAACAAATGGAATTGTTCCAATTATATCCACATCAGGGTGATAACTATATCCTCAAAGTGACAGGCGTATATAATAATTTATTAATGACAGGATAATTAACGAAGTCCTTTAAGGGACTGGTATGTCCAGATCCGGTATTAATCCCCTTAAAAAAATGATACAATCGATCTCACTTATATAGGGAGAAGCAGAAGTTTCAAGATATCAAAAAACAAGATATCAAAAAACATCACATAGAACACTCTGGAAAACCCAAATTTTACCAATCAAAAGATTTCTAGCCGATTTCCTCAAAATAAGAAATCAACCAGAACTTTACTGGATTATTTTCATACAAGCTACAAGTTACCAAGTGATTGGGTCACTAGAGTTTCTGGAAAATTCAGTATGTAAACATGGATTGGTTACTATAGGGCTTCTAGAATATACACGCTGCCTTGTTTGCATTTGAAGATTTGACTGAAAGGAACATTAATCTATTTATAGCAAATAACAGCACTGAAAACATAGCTTTAAATAAACGTGTATATGACGGACGATTGATTGATTGATTGGTGGTCTGTCGATAGGTTGATTTATTAAAGATGAAATAAGAAAATGTCAGCATTTCGTGGTATAGTGTTTGAGGAAATCTATATAGCAGAAAGTTTGGCAGGTAGTTCAAAGCATATCCTTGTACTTCAAATGTCTATTATCTTATGCAATAGCAAAACGTATTCTTCAAACCGAGAATCCAATCGCTCTAACTATCTTGCTGAATTTGACTCTTAAGTATTTACATCTTACGTTGTGTCAACTGCGAATAGCTAATAAACTATTGACCACATTGTTATTATGACTAGGTTCTTACTTAAAGAAGGAGACCATTTGAATTGAATGAGGGATAAGGGTTGTATAAAGTGCAATTTCATGTGTTATTTATCTCTCACTAATAGTATTCGGGTTGATTCGGTTCTTTTTCAAGTTTTGGTTTACCGTTTTTTAATTTTTATTGATTGGCAATATTTAAGTTACAATTCTCCCGTTAGTCTACTTTTGGGGAGAAACAGTATTACAGCAACAGCGGAAATGGAAAGCCATAATCTTAGAGCAAGTATATTTGCCGCAAGAAAGGTACTAGTCTATTTTAGTATGTAAAGAAATATTTATACAACCGTAAGTGGTAAATACATTGAATAGTTACCATTATTTCCGCCAGCATGTGTTCCGGAAAGATTTCTGATTGGTGGAGCTCAGCTTTAAACGCCTCTGATAGGATACTATGTTCAACCAAAGCCATGGTATTCTGTTGTAGAACTTTCTTCTGTAACTTGTCCATTATTGCCTGTTTTCAGTTGGGTTATTAATACTGTGCTTTAGAGGCGCTATTACACTAATGAATGTCCTTTCGGGTAAACTTTTAATTTGGAAATATATATAACGAAAATTCGAACACTGATTGTGCTAATTTCTATGTTAGAAAAATACACATAGAACATGCTCCACTTGCACAATCCTCCTTCAAACAACAATAAGCTCCTTTTGGTGGTACCAATGTCACGAAACTCAATATATTATATGTTCGAAGTTCATTTTCATGTACACTCCTCTTGGTGCAGACAAAAAGTCGAAATAAATTTTGTCTTTGATTTGAATGCGGCAGCAGAATGGCAAGTCGACTGTTATAACTGACTGCGTTCTGGACATAATGTGCTTGTTTTGATTTCCTACTTATCCATATTTCAGCTATGTTATTGATATGTTTATAAGTATTATGCTAGATTGTTCTTATATACTTATAGTCTCCCATACGGCTATATGCACAATATCCTCTACACTGATTGTCTTTGAAACTCTTCACAGATCGAAGTACATATGTACCCCACGTATTCCAGATGACAACAACAATGGCATTGAAGTAAAAAATATGTCTGTTCATGCCATTCCACAAAATTGTTGGTTTTCCATCCTTAATTATGCGATAAGAATAAAAACCTAGATGGTTCTTTCCTGCTTATTAACAACACTTACACCATACACCATTCATAGGATTAAGGACATATTACATATATGTGACTGCCTTAATATTTGCACAAAATAGCTTTACTGGTCGCCTGACATTGCTTCCTTGTTAAGGTCAAATCTGTTTTGACTTGAGCACAATAAATGTGTACAAAAAGGTATATATATCCGTCATGGATGGCATGCTGTTAACGGGCTGACGTCAAATTACTTTTGTCTTGTCCCATAGTGGGGGTAAAGACAGAGTAGAACATGCGACTCCAATTACCAGGTGCATGAGCCTCCAGGTATTGCCTATTGCGGCTCTGGGTGTAATTGATAGTACGTTCCCCTGTCAATAAACGTCATATATGCAGTATAGTCTATGTATAATGCTATAAATCTTAGACTGGACTACGGTCGGTTTTAATATATTCCACTGGTGTTCAAATTCCATGATTGCGAGTTAAATGGCCAAATGTACTGAGCTGTGTATTCTGTGTATACGAAAGCGGTTTAGTCCCACATTTACTCCTGTTTCTGTAATAGGGTGGGCACTAAAATACTCTAACAATATGACCAAAAAGCTCCCTATATATTTGAATGAGATTTAAAGGGAAAGACAACTGTTTTTCGACCTAAACTTATTATTTTATATGCATATTTTCAAAGACAAACCTCTGTATTCCACTTGCATTCGAGTAAACATTTAATTAGTTAATTTAACAGGCGGGACTGACGTCATTGTTCCAAAACACGGTCGGTCACCAGTGTGTCCGTTTGCTTATGGATGCCTTGGAAGGCATCTATAACAACACGGCGTGTACACAAGCTTGGTCTTCCAAGCGCAATGTTAATCTGTTGGAGACATATCAAAATAACTCTTTGAATTACACATCCATTTAGCATGTTATCAGCTGACATGCGGTTTTAAAAAATCCATTTTTTAGTACCAGGTTGATATGTAGGCTTACAGGCGGTTGTTTGTTGTTGTTGTTTCCCTTGGGGACGGAACTCTCACTTTCGGCTTAATATAAAAGCATCCACCAGTGCAGGCAATAGGGGACAGCCACGACTATATCATCAAAACATGATATAACTACCGTGTTTTGGAACAATGACGTCAGATCCGCTTTTTAAATTAACTAATTAACGGCAATGCTAATTCGATTAATATTGCAATACAGATGGTTGTCTTTGAAAATATGCAATTGAAATAATAAGTTTAGGTCGATAAACATCCACGTCTTTCCCTTTAACATCGACCCAATTGTAATATCACCTCGAGAAACCTGGGCCTCTACCCCAGCCGCGAAAAACACGGAGTGACGGAATGGTCTAGAGGTACGCTCTAGAGAGTATATGCCTCTCACCTCTGGGGTCGAGGGTACGATTCTTGCGGACCGTATGTGGGTATGTACACACACACACACACACAATAATTGAGATTTAACATCGGATAAATAAATTCAATTATGTTCTAATGTCTACCACACACCAGCCTTAGCCAAGAGACTCTTAACGAAGACTGAAAGGAAACCCAAACATTTAAAACACTAAAAGGACAGAAATGTTCGACATTTTAGATAAGACGCAAAAATAGATTAACGAACTGAGTAATTAGCAAAACGTTCAATTTGAGAAAACTAATTTCCTTAGAGGAATTGGCATGGTTCTGCTTTTCATAAACATAACTTATCACTAATCGCAGGATTTACGTATTGCTTAATGTCATTCTAAAATATAGTCGATTATACTTCCTACGTCGAAACATGGACTCAAGATATACCGGGCCATCTTGTTTTGCACTTCTTTTCTTTGCTGGGATGTGGCATACGTCGCCCAAACTATTGGCGGAACTTAATGCGCGATGGCTTGACAAAGCGTACGAGAGTTGTCTCAGTCTTGTCCACTACAGAAACACTCGCGATAATACGATTGGTTTAATGTGGCACAAAATTCACATATAAAATGTATGAGCACCAAGCACTTAATTAAGCCATATAATAAACGTTACTCTTAGCGGTCGAGTTAATATTAGATGTTGGCTTTAATTTATCATGGTTATAGTACAGGATAGAATATTGCAAAATTAAGCCATACCGTCTTTGATGAAATACAATCAACTTCTTCGTCTTTATGGGATATTTGCATTAAAAATTTGAAGTTTATATGTGAATTTAATTTAAAATTATCGTCTTAACATCAATTACGGAGTTAATTGTTGAAACATTGTAAAATTACGCAATTGTGGCTATATACGTTTTATTGGAATTGGTGATAAGCAATCTCTTTCAGTTAGTAAGTGAATAGATGTAATTGTAGACAAGTTATTTTCTTCACAACAAATACACATTTGCATATTATACTATCATACAGTTGAAGCCATATTATTTTTGCCGAGATTGTCAAACGCAACCCTGTCCATTGTTGCAACAGGAGGAATCTACAATTTACATTTGAAACTGATCCGTCCAAATCAATCCCGTCAGTCACTACAAGATGCAGAAGCTAGTCTGAAGTCAATCAGTGAATTAGTTTTTAAGTTATTGTGTTCAAAATGCCTAAAGACAATAAGATATTAAATTAATGCAATTGCGTTTTGCTTAATTTTTTTAAAACATTCTGAAATGCTGATTTAATCGTCTGTTCCAGCATCCTACAGATGATTGGAGAATTGCCGTCATATGTTGAATACAGCAACTTCTCTGGACCGTGAAATAATTTTGGAGAGTAGGAAGCAATATATATAAACCTAACACTATTCCCAGACAAACATTTGTGTTGAAAACCTTGGTGAGTGGTAAGCCAAGAAGGATAATTTGGTTGTCCTCGAGACGATCCTATCATCTGATTGATTAAACAGTTCTCGCAGACAAGCTGTTCAGGCTTTTAGCCAGAACTTTTATTGCAAGAACCTACTCAGATACTAGTTGTAATTACTTTAAAAGGTCAGTCACATACAAAACAAAAGATAAACAAAGACAAGGCCTACAATGAAGTAAACTTTAACATTTAGCAGTTTGTGTCTTATAAGACCAAAACGGAGACTAGAACTATGAACAACCCATGCTTGTTGATTGGCTCGATTGATCCCATGAAGAAAAAAAGTAAATGAAAAGTACACAAGGACCGGCTGCATGACGGAGGCTAAACACATGCAGGCTAATAACAGTTTTAATACACTCAATCAAATTTAGATCAAAATTCATGTACATTTGTAAATACCACTAATACAAAAATGTTATGCCATTGATGTTCATATTGTCAACAACCATCTTAATTAACAGCTGTATTTGTAGAAAATGTACACGACACAAGCTTCGCGCTTACTGTGTACAATAATGAAATAAAGTTTATAAAAACAACAAAAAAATCAAGGGTAAATCCACTCCAAACTCCTAAAGAACAACAACGTAAATCCACTTTAGAGCCAATCGCAAATTTTATGCCCAACAACCATGTCAACCGTACTAGAACCACAACCTTACTGTCTTACCTTTTTATGCCATAACTTTATCGTCACAGTTATTTTCCATACATGTAACTCTAGTGACACTTATTCCGGCGACATATTGCTTTAGTGACACTAATTCCGGGGACATTTGCTCCGGCGACATATTGCTCTAGTGACACTTATTCTGGCGACATTTGCTCCGGCAACATATTGCTCTAGTGACATTTATTCCGGCGACATTTTGTTGTATTGACACTTATTCTGACGACATTTGCTCCGGTGACATATTGCTCTAGTGACACTAATTCCGGCGACATTTGCTCCGACGACAATTAGCCTGACGACAATCGTCGGAAGACAACTGCTCGGGAGATATTTGTTCCGGCGATGTTTGCTTAAATGATATGTATCTTTAGCTGCGAAACTGAGAAACTTAACAAGTTTAATGCTTTTTTCAAGTTTCTACAACAATTTATACCGTGACGTTCATGTATTCTTTGAAGTGTACGTAATTCAAACTTTGGTAAAACAATTCAAGCTAGACAGTGGAAAGGCTTAGGCAAATCTTTCATGACAAACGATATTCTGTTCCTCATATTTAAATGATTAACTGTATATCAACTCCAAACTGAGCCGTCGATTTACTACATGTTTCGTTATGTTGACAAAAGATCAATTGTCGCCGGAGTTACTGTCGTCTGAGATAACGTCGACAGAGCACATGTCGCAGGAGCCAATTTGGCCAGGGTAATTGTAGCGGAGCATAAATGTCTCAGCAGCAAAGGTTACCGGAGCAAGTGACATGGATTCCCCGATCATTGTTTGCTTGGTGTACATTTACTTGTAAACTATAACAAGAAAATGTATAACTACGCCATGAGGTATGACCCCACGAGCATGTGCACCTATCCAAGGAATACCCGTATATAAAAGATGTTTGTTTGTTTGATTGGGGTTTAAACAAGGGTATTTCACTTATATGACGACGTGCCAGCCCAATGGGTGAAGGAAACCACGCTCAACACCACTGGCAACAAACAAAGACAAGACGGGACAATAACAGGACGCAATACAGACACCACAAACAGATCGGTTTCCTGTTCCCCTTTAGCTCTGAAAGCACCAGGGCAACATGAAGCTCCCTCCAACCACCCCGTATAAAAAACAAGAACACGACGACGATTAATCAGAAATTGGAATAGGGCCCCAACAAAGAAGTTATAAAGTTTCACCAGAGATGTATCACAGTTTGGTAAAGACACCCAATAAAATACGATTTTACCTCAGTCTCTAACACCACTAAACATGAAATATTTGTCATTCAGAATTATTCTTAGCCAATAAAGTTACAATAATTTAATATCACAAGGACACGCGTTAACGACGAAGTGAATCTGATTGATATCGGTTACGATAAAACAAATTATGCACCCAGATAGCCCTTGATGTGTCATCGAAAAAGGCGTATTAATATTATTTTACCTCGACTACACATTTGCTTTGATTGACGACCAAAATTTACAACACAGAAAAAAAAAACAAAAAAAAAACACACCGTAACATAAAACTTGTTTCACTTACTTCTCTCAGTCATCGAAACAGTTTAGGATTATTTTTGTTACAACTAACACATTTACGATAGGCTGGAAGACAGTTAGGGAATAAGAGGTTTTACATATTTCTGAAGTACCTTACAGAAAACAGGAAACAAACATGTTCTTTCTCTGGTTAATCAAGGATTATAAATGGTAAAACTGGGCAACGACACGGTTTTCTCTGGTACATAGTTATACAACAGGAATTTATAACAGTAATACTATGGAAAAAGATTTAAATTTGCTAGTACTGCTAGTAAATATGGACAATGATATGATAACTGCAGAAGGTGTCAATGTTGTTCATAAGTTGTTCGATATTTTATAATATAGGATTGAAATATTAGCATAGGCCACGACAGTTTGACATCAGAAAGAATATTTTTTATCACTCGATTGGCTATAGATTCTTAGTAATTGGAACCATTAAACGACACCAAAGTTTCCGCCACTATTCGGTGAAGTTTTCTCAGCTTAAACACAGCAAACAACTTGAATAACTCGTTTAAAATATCTGCTGTCAATGAATACTACTTCAACATTTTCACATTTGACGTCATGACCGTTTTCCCATATGGGTACCATTGCTCTCTGGCCGGCCAAATCCTAATCTAATGATTTTATTGGACAGAAAGATTAAATGTTAGCTATTGTCTAATCGCTTCATTCGGGGTTGGATTCAGAACGAAATGTCAGTGATCAAAATCATGACTTTTGCAGAATTTTCACTTGATCGTTCTATCACATTTTTTATTTTAGATAATTGATTTGGAGTAGTTTTTTGGAGGATTTAAGGATAGAGATAATAAAGATGAATAAATTACCACGGCATCAGACAAACGTCACGTTCAAGTTGGTTAATTACAGCAGTGCCCTAAAAGAAATCAATACAACCTACTGAGAACGTTGGATACACTTTAAATACAATTCTGGCATTAAGCTTATCCAAATAGCGTTTTGAAGAGATCTTGGAAGAAAAACGTGATTTTACATTGAGTTTAATTATAATTACATCTACAAGTGCATTTGCCTTGTTTGAGTGTCTGGATTCCATGGTTCCAATGTCTGAATCCCATGGTTCCAGTGTCTGAATCCCATGGTTCCGGTTCCCCAATCCCATGGTTCCAGTTCCCTAATCCCATGGTTCCAGTTCCCCAATCCCATGGTCCCTGTTTCAGATTCCCATGGTTCCAGTTCCAGATTCCCAATGGTTTCAGTTCTCGATTCCCGTGGTTCCAGTTCGTGATTCCCATGGTTCCAGTTCCAGGGTTTAGAACGATAATCACAAGTTAAAAAAGTGATCACGTCATCAAACAAAACCCACGTCCACGTCCAGTATTTACAGCTGTGAAAACACCCAAGTTAATCAATAAGCCCACCTCAATCAAGAAAGTTTGATTGAACTGAATGAGCTGGGTTAAACTCATTAATACACGTTTTGTCGAGATTTTTTAATAAAACGTGTTTTTTGCAATGTTAAAAATACAATGCCATATCTAAAGCATTTAAGTTTATCGAGTGCAGACTTAACACATTCCAGTGGCGAATACCGTGTTTGGAATCATGAATCCCTGCCTTGAGGGTAGAATCCCGTAGATGGATTACTGAATCCAGTGGTTTAAGCACCGAAAGTCGTAGTTCTAGTGATGAACGTCGAGCTCGAGTACCGAATAACATGGCTCGAGTATGCAATCCCATGATTCGAGTTCCGAATCTCCTGGTTTCCAAGTGGTTGGAGTGTACAATCATCTGGTCAAAACGTTGAAGAATATCGCTCTTGTTACGAATAATAGTTGATATGTTCGTAAGTTTGGAATAAGTGACACCCAAAAGACTGGGGTGGTTTCTTCAGGGCTTACTAAACCAGTCTTTGCAGCTATTATAAGGATGAACAAAAAACATTCACTGACCGTTAACGCTAAGCAAGCTAACTATTATACACGAACGGACTTAACAAATAATCAATAACCAATCAATAAACTACGAACTATGCGATGGGAGTTTTAAGGAAGGAACATTTTAATCTTTGAAAAGTCAATTTATTTTATAATAAACACAGAAACTTTAAATTGATTGATTGATTATTGTTTCATGCCATATTCAGCAGTATTTCAGGTAGGCGATGACGAGAACACAGGGTCATGTCGTGTTAGCTAACAAAGCCATAACCAGAAAGAAAACGAAATGGTTATTAATAGGAGAACGATCCGTCAAATCTTTGGAAAGGATAATCGTCATAAATTCCAACAAGTTTAATTAAGAACATTAGCTTAGTATTAATGAGTGGTAAAGTTCAGAGCCTGCTATAAAGCGACCAACAAATAAAGTTTCCATTTAAAGCCGGTCGCCACTTTATCTAAAACTTATCACATTTAACAGGAGAAGAACATGAGGTACGACCACAGATCAACTTAGCGTAAAATAAAATAAATGCAACTCCGAATATTGAAGTAATTTTTGGTATTCTATATTTCGGCTTCTCTATGTAGCCATCATCAGGAATTCCTGAGACGAATTTCAACCTATCAAGTTACCAGTTCTTTCGAAAATGTGAATTAATTGTAATTCCGATGTGGTGTCACGTAACCCCAATCCATTACGTACTTCTACGTCATTTACCAGATGCCCCATTATGAACAGCTATAAACATAATCAATACCATACGCTTACTTGGCATTCACCATTTGATTAAATCCGTCGCCGTCCTACTGCCTTGACTTGCGTACAGCCCTCTTGGTCATAAACCAAGCCGTTTTTAATGTAGTGATATTCGCTAAAATGGCGTAAATTTGTAGCCAGGCAAATTACAGCTGTATAAATAAACCCGGACTATGCTTTAATGTCTTTCAACTATAGATCAATGCAATTCCTTTTTTAAAGATACTTACAAATTTATTTATTCAGAAATCCAAAAATTGTTCGACTTAATGTTGACCAACTTTACACATTTTCAAATGTTTAAGCAGCTGAAATTTTTGGTAACTGTGGCTAAAAGTAGTGCCCTGTCTCTTGACTTTCTGGTAAGATAGTGATTGCGCGGGTTTATCACAAAGTTACCAGTCTGCGTTGAAATGCTAAATGGTACTCGATGGTTACAAAATGGGCATTCACCTCTGTGTGGAGCTCAGCACTTCTTTTATTTTTTTAACGGGACACCTTAGTCGCAAGGTCATAAATGATGCCGCTGTCGGACAGTTTGCTGCAAACTACACCATTGAAGAAATTACCAACTGAATAACGGAAATGTGATAAATGAACGTTTTATTGTGGCAAGTTAAGATAAGTTACTGGGAATAAGATTAGAATATTTGCTAGCAAGTGTTTGTAAATGTTACAGGTTGAAAATGTGAGTGCATTCATGAAGGAAATACAGCATTCTGCATAAAGTCATACAGAACGGGATTCAGTGAGAATAAACAGGTGTGTATTATCAGCCGTATCACACTAAAGTCTGGGTGCGTAAGGAAACAGCTGAAATTTAATCGCCCCGAGTTTAAATTACGTGTCACTTGTCCGGCTGACCCAGTTAAGCATTTTTGTATCGATGACCAGCTAGTTTCTTGCATTGAAGTGATCATCGATACAGTAAATCTGCCCCTATATAGGATCCTATAGTTTGCAATAATCCATGTATGGAGTGTTTAATATATGTACACTACTCATAGAGACTATTTGTACTTTGTTTAAAGTGAGGAGAATAAATCCATGAACTCTACATGGAATCGTCTATATGAAACATCCGGCATATTAATGTGGATGAGACTGTACAAATGCATCTTTGTTACATATACCATAATGATTCCCCCATCATAATACTTATAGGTGTCTTGAAGCAGAATTTAACGATCTGTCGTGAATTGGAAAGTTTACTAGAGAAGTCATTTTATGAAAAATCCAACTGTGTAGAAAAAATGTTCAGCCCATTCAGGGTTGTCAAAGTGGCACAATGAAAATATATGAGGAAAATTTGAAGTATTCAAATAATAATAGTCAACCAATCAATTAATGGTCCACATTTGACTTTGTACAGACTACACGGCTTCATCGATACACAGCTTTACTAAGATTTTAAGTACTGTATAATTATAATATTTCAGGCACAAAAGCTCAGCCACCTTGGTCTCATGCTGTCATAGTCTACACGAGTGTCGTTACAGCACAATATTCGAACACGGTCTGAAAAGCTCATAGCTGGCAACTAAACACAGAATCCTTTATGTTTTTGGCACTTGTACTTCCAGGGGATAATCTTGATGTATATATATAAGGTCTTTCGGATGAATACAGAAAGAAGAAATCAAGACTTGCATTTATTTCCCAGCAATGTGATTTTGAGCAGGGTTGCTACCATTGACACGAGTAACACTGTCCCAATACTGATGTAGAACAGTTGAATTATGAGCATGTAATCATAACCGACTTCGAGATAGGAATGTTTCTGGTAATGTATTGTGTTCTTTGTGCAAGAATATTGTGAAAACTACCTGCCTTCCAATAACCCAAGAAACTTATACCAACACAGTTGAACATGTAAAAATATATTTGTGGACACTTGGTAGAAACAATTTTCCACTAAAAATTCAAAGGCTATCCCGATAGAGCTACAAAACGAAAATACTAAACAATTATTTACCTGTATTCTTTTGCAATTTTCACAACTGTTGAAACCGGTTAAGGGAATTTCCCTTATAATTCCAAGATTTCACTCACATTCTACGCCTGGCTACCAAAAAAATATATATAGTTTTAGGATATTCCCCCTAAATGATAAAGAGTTTTCAGATTGTCATTCCTGATTGTAACGGACTAACTGATGGAAGAATATTGTATGAAGCTTTTGATGTATTGATTTTCATCACAAGAATTAGAGTTTTCTATAATTTTATATCAAGGAAATGGGGGGTGAGGGGGTCAGCTGACCAGATTACAGCTCCAGGAGGCGAAGAGTATCAGATCTCCGGCTGTTACTCCAGAAATACACTATGATTATTTTTATCCAATAATCAAGCTTTCAGATGAAAAAACATCTAGTTGAAAAGTAAAGAATTCATGCTCTCAAAGATAAAAATATATATATATATATATATTTTGAATAAATGAAGTATATATATATAAAATAATTGTTACCACTATATTATTAGTATCATACGCAGTTAATTTCCTGGTTAAGCATATTTCAATTTTATTTCAAAATTTATTTTCAGAAATGCTTAAAACACATTTTTAAACTGACACATCTGTGTATCCCCGGGACCTTTAATTATTTAAAGACTATTCTCAATAGGACGGACGTGAATGGCAAAGTTAAAGGAAACTTTAAACCACATTTTGATTTGTTAAAAAAAATTTGGAGAATGAATGGTGACTGCTCAGACCCTGGAGTTTTTAAACATGGATTCCACTCACAGCCAACCGAGGCATATAAACAAACACTTAGCAACTGGTCGTTTCAAAACAAAAGGTGATAAGAAGGAAAAGCTAACGGGACTAATAATGAGGCTAAGGATTATATGATTGCCCAGACAGAATACAGAAAAAGAATTATGATAACAACTTGCGTGTAGGGACAACCAGGGGACAACAACTCCGTATCGAGTTACTTAATGCGGACACACAAGAAAAGGATCGCTTGTATAATTATTCCATACTGCTGACCCATGAGTATCTACAGTTGAGTGAACTACATGATACAGCATACGAATCGGACTTCAATCAGACAATTCTGAACGGACAGTATTCACATTCCTTATTTCGCTCGTACTAAAAACATGTAGACTAGGAGTAAATACATGGTTGAAAATGTTGACTATATCTTGAATTTCAAGTACATGCTATTCCCTTTACAGAGAATCCTTGTTCCCGAAGGTTCCTACATCTACGTAAAGGGTGGCCAACAACGACAAAATGTCGAGGATGATCTAACACCGGAGCAAATTTCTGTGTGTAACCAGAATATGTTAAAAAGTCACACTCTGCCGACACTGGTGTTGCTTAATCAAAAGCCTTATCCTCTTTTATTATGTCAACCGTTCTTTGAGCCTCCTTGTTGTTGCCTGAATTACAGAGAACAAACGTTAACCTTAATCTTCGCCAATTTTTTAGGTGGCTGGTTTAATTCGCTAAACCGGCTTAGTTTGCCGGATGTCATTACGCCTCCATTTTGACGTTACATACGAACGCATGTCATTTTACTACGACACTCAGAGATTTTGTCAGTGGCCGAGTAACGTTACGCTATTTCAAGTCACATTTCGAAAAACGACATGTTGTTTCAAACTGCTGTTTTGACCTCTGAACTTATTCATAAAATTTGACGTCTTTGGTAGAACCCAGGTTAATTTTCATTCTAAAGTATAATCGATTCTACGTCCTACTTCGAGACATTGACTATAAGATACACCTGGGTCATATCTTGTTTTGCACTTCTTTTAGTTGCGGATCTGTGGCAAACGTCGCCTCCCATTTTGGCAGAAATTAATGCGTACGAGAGTTGTCTTAGTCTAGTCCAATATAGAAACTCTCGCGAGAATACAATTGGTTAATTTTCTCTCGGACAGAATGTACAGCGAAACGACATAAACATGGCTGGGTTCTTATATCTCAACGGACAGCTAATCACCAAAGCCTAAACACAATTAACTACTTGATCGCAGTGACAGAAGCGCTTATAAACGCCTGTATCATCATCCGCACGCATGGTACCTCAATATATAGACTGCTGTGGAGATACCATGCGACATTTCATTGCTTTCTTGTGTTGTGGCCTAGCCTCAATGCTGGGTTTTTATTGGCAGCATACACCAACAATCGTAGGACCCCAGCCTATCTGCGACGGTCTATCGTACAACAGTCACGTGTATTTGTTTTGATAGTTCTTTTCAAACATCTTCAGACTCAACATTTTATCAAAACCGTCGCCGTCTTACCTCAATACCGTCTGCGTTTAAAACCTAAATGGTACTTGATCGTTACAAAATGAGACTCAAGAAATAGAAAACCCCAGATGGGTCAAGATAATGTGACCTCATTTGACTCGGATAGCACGATAGAGTTTTGTAATGTGCCAAGGTTAATACACCCATGTCTTAACCTTGGCTGGCGAAGATGCGTCTGTATAGGTTCAGGAGACAGTTTAAAGGACAAGACCACCCAAAAACCGTGTTTTCTACATAAGTAAACATTTTTCTGTCAAATGCAATACAAAAATT
>JAQQZZ010077659.1:0-20044 GCA_030265115.1 Mopalia vespertina
ATTTTTATTTCCTCCTCCGACTTTTGAAATAAAAATGTTCTGCCCGTGAACCACATAATAAAATTGGTGTGGCCTTAGGATGTTTATATTTGTTTAGCAGATTAGGGACAAATGTATCCAAAAATGAAAGCAGTTGTTTACAAACATGTCAGCTGCCCATGTACCAGAAATTCAATACAGTAATTTGTTTCTAACAGTTTGCTTGATGTATATAAACATTCTCAGACAGCCTGCCAGCCACAACAGCTGCTTTTCTACTATAACACCTGTCTATTTGTGTTTACCCACCTTCACTTTAAATCTTACACCTTATGCTTAACACCAAAAACTGTTTAGTACTGTTTACACAAAGTCGAAAAGCTGCAAATACGGCATGGCTAAATGAGGAACATGTTTAACCTGAAATTAAGATCTATTCAGAAACTTAGGGTTTATGTGCAACATTTACTAGGTGCAATTTGATAGGCCGATCTATTTACAAGGCACATTTTGATTGGTTGATACATTTACAAGGTACAATATAATTCATTGCTTTTTGATTGATCGATATCTGTGTGTCAGTGTGATTCATTTAAAAATGCATTCTGATTGGTTACTTTCTTTTTCTCAATTCCGTCATGTTTTTGTTTTTATTTAACCTACATATTAGATAGTCTGTGTGTGCTTTATAGTTTCAGTGCTTTCAAAAAACTTAGATTTCCAAAATGTTTGTATCATGCTGTGCACTTGTCAATTGTTTGTCAGTTTGTGTCCTACTTTTGTTCAGTCAGCATAAGTTACATGACCCAGTTTCTGACAAGTTGTTTGTGTACATGTAAGGCTTCAGGAATCATATACCTGATGGTTTCCAGATCTATCTAATTGTCGGAGTTAGGGACCATTTTTCAGAATTTGTGCTACTTCCAGTCCATTTAATTTGGTACAAGAACAAACACAAAGCAACAGGACATCTATATGGAATATTTATTATTACAGCTCCATCTATTCATGAGATTTTTGCCCTGGTGCCCTCAGAGCTAAAGGGGAACAGGAAACCAATCTGTTTGTGGTGTCTGTATTGCGTCCTGTTATTGTCCTGTATTTGTCCCGTCTTTTCTTTGTTTGTTGCCACTGGTGTTGAGGGTGATTTCCTTCACCCATTCGGCTGGCACATCGACATATAAGTGAAATACCCTTGAGTACAACATTATACCAATCAATCAAACAAACAAACAAACATTCATGAGACTTTGTAAAGTGTGTGCTGGTGGTGTGTTGGACAGACCTGCCTAGTATTTTGTACCCAAAATTTATGTTGAATACACCAATATTATTTTTCCAACCGGTTAAAACACTTCACATGTTATGGTTGTGTTCGCTGTGGTTTTGCTGGAGTATACAGCTGTCAGATAAGTGAAACACCATTGAGAACAGTGTCAGGCACCAATCAATCATGTAATATACTGTGCTACAAGGTCCTGATAAATACATTGTACAAATGATCATTTTCAGATAACAGTACTCAAAGTTTTTTTTATGGCATACGTTGTTGTAAAACATTAAATATGTGAAAGAATTCTGCATTTGGAATACTTTTTTCAGTTTTAAGGAACACATAGTGTTAGCCAGAGGGGTGTTGCTAGAGAAGCCAGTTAAGGCACCTGGTCAACTTTAACATGGGAAAGATAGGGGAACAGTAAAATGAGACACCCTGTTTCTTTAAAATTATGATTTGAGACACCCATTTCTTGATTTCTGGCTAATACTATGAAGGGAGATGTCAAAGATAGAATAGGCCCTCGGCCATGGTTAAGTTGTAAGCGTGTCAGCCTCTTGATCCTACATCCATGTACATGTTCCCTTCATAGGTTTAAGTCTGTCTGTTCACCTCATGTATATGAATGAGTCACAAGAGGCGGCACAGGCTATTGCGAAAATGGTTTTTATGGGGTTTCGCCAATGGCTTAGTGGTAAGCGAGTGCACTTTCTGAGCCTACTTCGATGTACCGTTCACAGGATCGAGTCCGTCTGTCGACCCTCAGATATATGAGTGAATCACAAGATGTGGCTCCGGCAATTGCAGGGGTGGTTTTAACAAGGGTTTCCACCCTAAGGCAAGGTGCAGTGTGAAGTGGACAAACTGTCATCATATAAGTGAAATACCCCTGAGTACGACGTTAAACCCCAATCAAAACAAACAAATTTAAGGGGTTTCCTGCTGGATTCCACAGGCACAATGTGAAGTGGACAATTCGTCATCATATAGGTGAAAAAACCATTGAGTACACTACTATGTTACACCCCAATCAATCAAACAAACAAACACATAAATACATGTATCATATGTATACACGTATCATATACATGTAGTCTCTACTGATGTCTCTACATGTACAACAAAATTAAGCTGCCAGAAAAAGGCTGGCGGCATCAGTTGTGTATTGTTGGAAGTTGATTTGATGTCAAAAAAGTATTTACCTTGTTTTCTTGATTACATTGTTTTCTGGCAGGAAACCCAACAACTGACATGTACATGATTGGAGAGATCTTAATAACAAGGTATCACCTGTCTGAGTATAATGGGAAACATGTAGCAGAGCATTTATGTGTAGGTGTTATTAATTAAATAATTCTCCATCAACTATGGGTGACTGGGAGGAGCTTCCTATTGCCTTAGTAACCGTTTTTGTTTTTCAGAGCTTATGGGCAACATGAACAATTGTTACCCAATGGCTAGCCTTTCATTGAAGTGAAATAACCTTAAATATGGCCTAAAATCTAAGAAATAAATGTATGTAAATAAAGCTAAATTTGTTAGCTACATGTATGTCACTTTATTTACTAGTGTTCAATATGTATTGTTTACATGTAGCTATGGACAAAAACTAGCTGTACTGTGTACCTGCCATCCCTTTTTGTTTTTGATTCACTGACTGACGGATGACTTGTGCACTTTGGACAGCTTTAAGTTTAAGTTTTAACTAAGTGTTGCAATAAAGCAGCAATAACAAAAGTGAGTAATGAAGGATTGGCTGAACTAAATGCATCCTGTATAGTTACGACACCGTTTGTTATTTGAACGTGTTGAAACGCCCATGTGTGGGTGAAGGGTCTTTTGATATTATATGTCATGGGGTGATCATATCAGTTGTGATCATGTACAAAGTTAAATATAGTTTATGAAAAAAATATGCAGACTTGTACTGAGCTTGTGTAGGAGAGCAAACTTTTATATTTTATTAATATGAAAGGAGTGAAATAGGCCGTATTGTCTAACAGAACTCAAACTCAAACCGTCCTCTGACTAAACACGGTCTGCTTTTGGTTACCAAGGTGGGAACTTCAATTTTCCACCAAAATTGTTTTTTCGGCATTGTTAAATTATTGTTCCTCCAGTGATAAATTAAGGTTGTATGACCATAGTTAAAATATAGACATACTGTCCTACGTGGTTAAACTTTAATCAAACAAACAAACAATCCTAAGCAAGTGGCCTCGACAACTGGGCGAAATTTCACAACTGATCTTCGGTTCTGTACAACTTAGCTACCTCGGCAACATAATGTCTTTAGTACTGGTCAACTTGGTATTTATGTTTTACACGAGCTAAGATTGCCTCGGGGGAAATTGGAGACCATTTTGCAAAGCGCTCTTAGCTTGTGCAAAACGTAAATAGTTTGACAGTCCATGCTTAAGCCATGACAGCTATGTTCAACATTTGTGAGGAATACTTTAGGAAACGGGCCCCTCTAAATGTAGAATTATTGTATGGTATAGTTGAGTATTTACTGTAATCACTCAACTGTGCAGCAATCACCTTTCATGCACACAACCAGGTCCATGGGAATTATAGCCCCAAAAACATATTTTGACTCTCCTTGTAGCCAGGACATTCCTCAAGCATGACCTGGTTCTGAAGGTACATGTACATGAAGTAATTATATAGCAATAAATAGAACTTCCTCTTTTTGCTGTGTCCTACAGTAAGCTTATACGTCAATGTATTTGTATTGAAATGCATGGGCAAGTGTCCACTGCCTGGAGTATGTATCATATATGCTAAGTTTACTAGCACTAGAACTTTATAAACAACATACATGTAATGTTCCAGTCTGACTTAAAGAGCCTGCATGATTCCTGTTATCATGATATAATTCTAAAAAGTTTCCTCCCGGTTTTCCACCGTAATAAGGCAAGGTGCAATGTGAAGTGGATAATCCGTCGTCATATAAGTTAAATACCCTTGAGTATGACGTTAAACCCCAAACAAACAAACAATTTAGATAAATCCAGAGATTCATAGAAGTAATTTTTTTGTGATTAATTTTGGGATTGACCTCAAGCTAAATGGGAAGAAATCAAAATCTATCATTAAGTACAATCTATGATGGGCTTTCTCATCACATTTATTGTGATGATGTCACTGACATAAATCTATATTAAAACCTTGTGCATTATTTATTTTTTATTTTTTATTTTTTAAATTTGCCATTTCATTTTTAAGTAATTTGTTTCAATTTGATATCTGCTAGAGAAGAGGATTGGGAGGGAGCTTCCTGTTGCCCTGGTACTTTCAGAGCTAAGAGGCAACATGAAGCCAATCTGTGCCTGATGTCTTTGTATAATGTCCTATATTTGTCCTGTCTCTGTTTGTTGACAGTGGTGTTGAGGGTGGTTTCCTTCACCTGGGCTAGCATGTCCTCATAGGAGTGAAATGACCTTAAGTACGACGTTTAAACTCAATTGGGAGAAAAACAATTGGGAGAAACAAACAGACATAAGTCTATATTAAAACATGCATCATATTTTTTTCTAAAAATAACTTACATGTAAGCTTAATTCTGTGAATTTGTACAGTTTCATTTTGAGTATAAAATTGGGTTATTTTCATAGCTGCTAGAAATGTAATACAATGATTTAAGTGCTTTCGTGTTAAATATTTTAAAGTTTTGCTTGTCTTAATCGATTCCTTTTAAACAAAAATTCTAAATTCATTTGGTTGAAATTTACGCCATCAAATTAAAATGGAATAACAATAAAACATTCAATTTTGATAGTTTAAATTATTTACTTTAATAGGAAATTATTGATTTTTATCCAGGTTTTAAAAAAAATATAATCCAGGTGCCCTTTTTTTACAGGTCTTAAATATGACTTCTTAATTATAGAATGGTTTCCACACAATTTGTCATCTTTTACCTAATTTCCATATTCATATCAAAACAGCCTTCTCTTTCGAGATGTTTGTCGGTTACCCTTAATAACTTGAGATAAAATGTATTGAGCAGCTTGTCCTGGAGTTTATCTAGGAGACTAGGACATCAGATATTTCATTTTTATAGTAATCGTCATCCCTGTACCAGTGTGATTAATTTTTACAAAATATATATCAAAATGGCTGCATAATTCTTTTTAACCCAAATATTGTGATCATTAAAATTGTATGCCAAATGTACAGTTTACAGTTTCATGTAAATGTAGATTTAGTAGGTTAAACATTTCAAAATATTCTTTTGAGCATGTGTACACTCGCTGGAGTTTTGTTGAAATTGAATACTTTTAACAAAACCTTATTTTCATGATAATACAAATGTATAGCTCAACTTCCTTGTAGCCATAACATTTACAAGAGGGAGGGAACTATTTTGTCTCCACAGCTATTCAGTCCGACTGAATGCTCACTCTGTCTTGTTATTTAGTCCTTACTCCTATAAGCTTACACATGCCACTATTAAATGCAGTAGGCAGAGGCTACAGAACTGTTATAGCACCTTACTCACACTGTGTTTGGTAGCGGCACAGCTCACAACTTATCGATGGAGTGTGAACGTTGTCGTCATTATACTGACCACAGTGAGCAGAGTACATGTGGATACATGTAGATTGTATAGGAGCGTCTCACACAGGCAATGCTACAACTATAAATGTAACAACAGCTAAGGTGCTAACATGGAAAGGCTGTAACTTAGCATGTTCAGGTAGGCACTTAAATACTCAAATAGTTTGATTTATATTTTTATTGTAGAAAAAGAAATTTTTGATTGCCCCACTCTGTATTGAACTCAGATTTCTGGCTAACTGGACCAGTACTGTATTAAAGGTTCACAGACGAGTAAAATGACCCGAATTTTCCTCCAGGTAATGAATGGCAGGGAATCTTTCTCTAGGGGAAGCACTGGCACAGTCACTTAATCAGTGTCTTTTTTTATCGAGATCCCACAAATGTTTGTTGTATATGTATTCATGTAGAAGTAGACAGCTTCATACATGTGGGCTTGGTGGATTTAGCCAGAAAGCAAGAGTACGGTCTCAAATCACTAATTGTTTTTTCTTGAGAGAAACTGTCTCAATGTTATATTTCCCCGTCTTTACAAAGCCGGATTTTTGACATTTATAAGGGAAATTATTTTGATCAGTTATTTTTAAATCAACCTGTGAATTTGATCAATTGCTGGAATTTGACACTGAAATTTCATTGAATTTTGATCAGTTATTATAAGATTTTGATACGTAACCTCAGATCACCAGCCCTTGTTGCCATACCTGCTACATACTTAAAAAGCATGTCCATGCTGTCTTCACTGAGCAATAATTACAATTCAACTCAGTGAAACAGTTCACATTCATTGACGTCTTAGTGTGTACATCCATGTAAGTGAAATACACACAAATACAGCGTTTTTAACATCATTTAATATATCTCCCGTTATATTGCATTGAACATGGAGACATCTCTGTTGTATCAAATAGCCTACAGCCCTCTGGCTTAGGGTAGTTTGTTAGATGAGTAACAATGCTGTCTTTACTTATTACACTGGAGGAAGATTAACTTTCCAACTTTATCAAAACACTACACATTTTATGGTTGGGCTGTCGTCAACTATATAAGTGAAATACCCTTGAGCATGCACAAAACACCAATCAATCAATCAAATAGCCTACATTGTACATGTACCACATTAGTTGATTATAAACCTGCAGTTGTCAAACAAAACAAAACCATACATACAGTGTACACGTCTCAAACAAACCTGTCAGATTCCGGTTTACATCGTGAGACCCACTTACTCACAGTCTGCATCATTCTAAAATATAATTGATTCTACTTCCTACGTCGAGACATTGACTCTAAGATACACCCAGGCCATCTTGTTTTGCACTTCTTTTATTTGCTGGTCTGTGGCATATGTAGCCCCAAATATTGGCAGAAATTAATGCGCGATGGCCTGGCATGGCGTACGAGAGTTGTCTTAGTCTCATCCACTATAGAAACTCTCGTGAGAATAAGATTGAGTCTGCAAGTCTGCAGGTTACTTACATGTAATGGACCGATGATTATATAAAATCTAACCCATTTACCTGTGTTTGACAGCCGAGGAATCAACTGTAAGAACATTACACAAACAACTCCAGTGTTCTTTGGTAACACATGTACTGTTTAAACTTACTTTTGAACTTATCATGATCTTTGTACAAAATGTACCAAGGATCATTTTGATGTACTTGTGGGTTGTCATTTAGCATGTACATTGTGGGGACAAGTGTTCTAGCTGACATTGCCCACGACAATGGTTTAGTGGTTAGAGTGTCTGCTTACTAATCCTACTTCTATCAGGTATGAGTGAATCACATGGTGTGGCTCCAGCAGTCGCAGGGGTGCTTTTTACAAGCTTTTCTCACCGTTTTCCACAGTATTTAGGCAAGGAACAGTCCGAAATGGACAATCCTTCATCATATAAGTGAAATACCCTTGAGAAAGAGTTTAAACCAGATCAAACAAACAAACAAATCTAGTTAATATTGCCCATGGGTACCTTGCAGGCCTACATTTGTACTAATCCTGCATGTACGTCCTGAACTGCTCTCAGGTTCGAGACTGTCAGGTACATGTATATATACATGTATCTTCATTTATTCAAAATATGTATGAGTGAATAACACAATGTGACTCCAGCAATCACAGGGCTGGTTTTCACGAGGTTTCCTCCTGGTTAAAGCAACTAACAGTGTGAAATAGACAATACGCCCTCAATCAAACAAACCGACTTTCGGCATGTTGTTGAGAAGGAGCCCTGTTTCCCTTGGGCTGTTACAGCTAAGGGTTCAACAAGAAGCCAATCTGTTTATGACATCTTTGTTTTTTCATCATCATGGGGTTGTGCTGTCTTGTCTTTGTTTGATGCAAGCAGCGTCAAGGGTGGTTTCCTTCCTGTATTGGGCTGGCACTCCCTCATATGAGCAAAAAATGACCTCAAGTATGGCATTAAACCCCAATCAAACATACAAACAAATCGACAAGAAGCCAATCCGTTTGTTTGTGCTGTCTTTGTTTTTGCATCCAGTGATTGTTCTAACTTGTCTTTGTTTGTTGCCAGTGGTTTCCTCTCCTTATTGGGTTGGCACATCGTCATATGAGTGAAGTCACCTTAAGTACAGTTTTTAATAATTTGTCATGTGGGGGTGATACTGGGACTTTCATGTTTGATGAACACACATGTACAGAAGTAAGCAGGAATTATATTAGCAGTAGTAATATACATGTACATGTAATCTTATAAGCAATGCTTCATGATCAACCTGGATGATGTAAAGTAAAAGGGCTTCGTGGGCATGGAGGCAGGGGCTTAGCCAGATATCAAAAGTATGGTGTCCAAAATGGTAATTTTCCTTAATTTTTTAAGTAACTGGGTGTCCAATTTTAACAGTTTCCCTATCTCCTGCATGTAAAAGTTTCCTAAAACAGGGTGTCCAAATGACGCAATTGTTCAATTCAGGGTGTCCATTTGGATGGGTGGACACCCCTCTGCCTAAGCCCTTGCACAGAGGGAGCTTCCTGGTGATCTCAAAGCTAAGGGGCATACATTATGTAGTTTGGAGTATTTTGTATACATACATGTTATTCAGGTTGAATATGACACAGAAAGGCCAAACATATGAAATTTTCTTACTACGTACAAAAAATAGATACCAAAATAAGCAATTCTCAAGCCTTGACAGCAACAATATATGATTAACACAGGTCAGTGTCAATATATTGATTAAAAAAACCAGATAATAGTTTAAAAGAAATTTGTAAAAGAAGAAATGCATGTACCTGTACAAATAATTGTCAGAAAATACTAAAAAAAAGAAATTTGTAAAAGAATGAAATACTCATAATGGTAAAATAAAATACTCCTAAAACAGTCATTTTTACACATAAATGTATGCCACAACTGGCAAGTCTTGCATAAACATGTAGCTATATATATTGATTACATAATCAGTCCTGTTTAATTTTCTTATGAAACCAGGTTTATTATCTGTTATTATGAAGCTACGTTGTAATTAACCATAATTATCATTTTTCTGAACCTGCACAGGTAAGACAATACTATGTAATTGACTAATACCCGTAATGATGCAGATAGGGCCAACAATTATTACCGTCGTGCCTAATCCATCTCTAGCAGGATCATTAGGTTACACAACACCGGTGATTTCTCTTATGTAAAAGTAGCAAGAAAACATTTCCTGTCTCCAATGGGATTTGAACTCTGGTGGATCATAGGACAAGTGTTATGCATACATGTAAGACTGACACATGAGCACCTGAATGAAACACCTTCTGTTCTACGTGTTACTTTGCATGAAGGGAGATGGCGGACTGGCAATGGCATGGGTGGTTTTTACAAGGTTTCTCCTCGGTTTTCCACTGTATTTAACTAAGACACAGTATGAAATGGACAGTTTGTCAAATTAAAAGTGAATTACCCTTAATTAAAAGGCTTGTAACTAGTGGCATGAGAATATGAATGTACAGTAACACCATGGTCATATAAGTGAAATACCATTTAGAATGGCGCAAAACACCAATCTATCAATTCAGGGTCATTTATAAGGCTAATGTGATGAAACAATATAGCTTAAAAACCACTGAATGAGGCACAACAAACTTACCAGTATTCTCTTAGTTTAAAATCAATCAATATCCATCAATGCTTATCTTATTGTAATTTTATGATACCTACCATTGTTAATAAGTTTAGTTCGCTGATACTAGAATAAATACCTGTAATTAGCACTGACCAGATACTATATACCTGTAGGCTAGGAATGTATAATTAAATAGATTTCTTGAATACCTGATAATCTGAGGCACGTGTTCTTTATACATTTATGTATGAGTGTTTTGGCTAGCCTGAATTTCCGCCTGAAAATCTCACGTCAGTAATGAACCCTGATACCCAATGCTGTAATCAGGCTGAAAGAACTCTAATGACAGAAGATGAATATAGGGCCTGTGTATCCTGCAACACGGATTAACACATTAAGGAGCCAGGCTAGACAATATGGTACCGTACATGTAGATTAGGTGGTGATAGTAAAGATGGGAAGTGAGTAGTGTACTGAGGACAATGTACCATCTACATTTGTTTATTGTGTAGTGATATCAGATTCTATCTGATTCATACAACCAAGAGTCAGGCTAGACTACCATTGTGGTAGTAGGTACATATAGGTGGTGATAGTAAAGACTGGAAGTGTAATGTACTGAGGACAATGTACCATCTACATCCGTCTACTCTGTAGTACTCAAAATTATCCGATTCATACGATCAAGAGTTTGGCTAGGCTAGGCGATATGTTAATTGTTAAGACTGGAGCTGATTATGGTCATGTTAAGGTAAACATGTTTTTATTTTTACTCTCCCTATTCATCAGCCATGTGCAAATCCTTTCTTTGCAGTCTCTGATAAGAGACTGCCCATTTGTCGAGGGGTGCCAGAAGAGGGTTTACTTCTAAACATGCTGTAAAAAGAACAAAACTGCTCTTCACTATTTTCATTATTCTTTCACCATTATTTCCATTCTTCACCATTATTTCATTCTTCACAATAGTTTCATTCTTCACCATTATTTCATTCTTCATAATAGTTTCATTCTTCACCATTATTTCATTCTTCACAATAGTTTCATTCTTCACCATTATTTCATTCTTCACTATAGTTTCATTCTTCACCATTATTTCATTCTTCACTATAGTTTCATTCTTCATCATTATTTCATTCTTCACAATAGTTTCATTCTTCACCATTATTTCATTCTTCACTATAGTTTCATTCTTCACTATAGTTTCATTCTTCACTATAGTTTCATTCTTCACTATAGTTTCATTCTTCACCATTATTTCCATTCTTCACCATTATTTCCATTCTTCATTAATCTTACAGGATCTACATCAGGATTCTTTACCACTATATTTTCATTATACGCCTTCTAGATGGGGGTTTTATGTACCAAACATAGTTAGACTTTCTTTAATCAATTTTAACATACATACATGTATCAAATACTTCCCATTTTATGTGTCATGTCTGTGTTTATAATGTAGCTAGGACTGTTACAGGACTGCGTCATCATATTATTGAAATACCCTTAAGCACAGCTTTAAACATTAATCAATCTGCCTTGTGTTTTTATTTCACAATATAATTAATTATACCCTGTTTTAAGTAACTGTTAATTTTCAAAACCAGATTTTGTAATTGTTCATTTTGCAGGTGATTTACAATTTCCACTGGATAATTCAGATTAAATAGAGTGGGATAAATACAGATTGCTTGATAATGTGTACAATAAATATCAATCCAGGTGTTAATAATGTAGAAGCTGATAGTTGATAGAGCTGTGAAATGGAGTAATACAGAATTCTAATGATTGTCGCCATCCAATAACTTTGATATATTGGCTTGAAAACACACTATGATCAGCACTTCCTTTGAAGATAGTATAAAATGTTCTGGTTGATTTTTCATTTTTTGTTTGTATATTTACCTTTATGGTGACCAAACCTGATGAGGTATATAAAGTATGTTATCCCTGAACTGTATTTGCACATTTGCTTTATATAAATGGCATTCTTATGATTTAAGCACCAAATGTATATGGGCGAGGGTTAAGTGCAGGGGCTTTATAACCAGAAATGAAAAGTATGGTCATTTTGCTTAATTTTTTAAGTAACTGGGTGTCCAATTTTTCAGTTGCCCTATCTCCTGCATGTTATTATTTCTTAAAACAGGCTGTCCAAATTAGGCAGTTGTTCAATTCAGGGTGTCCAAATGGATGGGTGTCTTCCTAATCCCTTGGTTTAGTGGTTAGCGTGTCGGCCTACTTATTCTACGTCGATTGTATTGCTCAGAGGTTCCATCTGTCCACCTCCTGTATAATATGAAGGAATCCCACGAAGGGGCTTCGACAATCTCAGGGGTGTTTTTTTATGAGGTTTCTTCTCAGTTTTCCGCGGGTGGTTGGAGGGAGCTTCATGTTGCCCTGGTGCTCTCAGAGCTAAAGGGGACAGGAAGCCGATCTGTTTGTGATGTCTGTATTGCGTCATGTTTTTGTCCTGTATTTGTCCCGTCTTGTCTCTGTTTGTTGGCAGTGCTGTTGAGGGTGGTTTCCTTCATTCGTTGGGCTGGCTTTCGCCATATAAGTGAAATAACCTTGAGTACGATGTAAAACTCCAATCAAACAAACAATCTCGGTTTTCCACCTTATTTTAATAAGCAAGGAATTGTGTGAAATGAATAAACCCTGAAATGCATACACATGTCCGTGAAATACATGTTTCCTTGAGTGAAACATTAAACCCTGATCAAACAAACAACAAACATACATACATGTATTGTATTATATTGTACATTTATACTTCCTTGGTTATATTACATGTACATAGGTTATTAAGTTATATGATTCAACAGATTATATACTACTTGTCAGGCCTGTGCTGTAATCTTTTCTGGCAGAACCTTAAAATTGGTCCTGTAACATTTTTTGAGATAACCTACCATTTGCATTTTGCCCTGGTTTGGTGATTTTTTAAATACATAAATGTGCCTTTGTGAAAAATGAAGTAAAATAGCTTTAAAATACAATCTTCATTGATTATTGGACGACAACATTGTCAAAATCAGTGGCAAAATGCAAATTTAGACTAAGACTGCAAATAATTTGGAAAACCTATAAATCGGTCCTCCTAAATTAAGTTTGTATAACCATAGGGAAGCCATGTTCTGTCGGTTCTCCCCAACAGCACAGGCCTGCTTAATATAATTGTGTGTATCTGACATTATACATGTAGGATAAGTAATATGATTGCATAGATATACACTACATGTATTGTACATGTCAGTCGTGTGCATCTGACATTCAAGTCTATTTATTTGACATAAATATTTCAGCAGAGAGTCCATACACTGGAGAAATCATGTTGTTTTGGATAAATGATGACTTATAAATTGTACAAAGTCTTGTTATACTTCTAGCCAGGGGCCTGAATATCTTTTCTTTCATTTAGTGGCTTAATAATTAATAAACCTCTATAGAACTTCAACCATTGACACAGATTAAAAATACCTGGGCTAGGAGTCAATTGATCAGTTAAAATGCCAGTAATCTTGATTTATAGTGTGTATCGAAGTGGATTCAATTTACTACATTGTATGTAGGTTTTTATTGTTTGCTTGCTAGCTGTCATATCTTTGTCTTGATTGATTCATTTGTTTATGGTTGATCGACAAGTAGTTGCTTTGGTGTTTTACTGGCTAATGGGGCGGGTGGTTGGGAGGGTGCGTCCTGTTGCTTTGGCACTCACAGAGCTATTAAGGGGAGGCATTAGCTGATTTGTTTGTGATGTCTTTGTATAGCTTCCTGTTATTGTCCTGTCCTGTCCTGTGTTGCCAGTGGCATAGAGAGGGGGGTTCTTTCACCCATTGGACTGGAGCGCCGTCATAAGAGTGAAATAACATTAAGTATGGCATTGGACCCCAATCAAACAAATAAACCTAGCACAAAGAACAACGGTTTTACAAATTGAACACAGAGAATCCTTTGCATTCACATATATATTCATGTAGACAAACCCTCAATACTTTGGCAAAATTTTAACAACTCTACATAACTGTTGAATAATGATTAAATTATGACTGATTCTTGAGAATAATATTGAACTTGTAGGAGTCTGAAACAAGATAAACCACATGTTACGATGTAGGTTGGAGGGAGCTTCCTGGTGCTCTTGGAGCTATATGGGGAAACAGGAGGCCAATCTGGTTTGTGATGTCTTAGTTTTGTGTCCTGTGATTGTCTTGTCTTATCTTTGTTTGTTCAGTTGCCAGTGGTTTCTATCACCCATTGGGCTGACATGTGAGGAGTGAAATAACCTTAAGTACGGGACTATAAGCTTAACGCAATCAACCTTCTTTTTAAGTGGCATTCAGATATTAATCTTCTCAGATTTTGTGTAACATGTTAGCTTACATATACACTAATCACAATTTTCTAAAAATATAAGTTTGAATATATAAATAGACTCTAAGCTTAGCTAAAGTGTCTTAGTGGAAGTTGCAGAACTACATGTTGGAGCAGCTAGGGTATTATTATATCAACAAAATGTCTGTAGGCGTAAAGGTATGCTGTTTATTGTTGAGGCTTTGGGTGTGGTCATTAAAATAAAGGTAAATAAAGTATATTCAGGTATTTTTGCATGAAGAAAGGTGGTACCTTCCCTTGTCCTTCACCAAACATTCATAATCATTAGTAAAATGTTATAAAATAGGTTTCCACATTTTTGTTAAATACAAGCATAAGCAGGGTTAAAAAATAGTGGGGGCACCAGTGCACCCAGATTTATCTATATGCACCTAGAGTATTTTGTCAAGACTGTTAATAAAGTATTTAGGTGTTCTGGGTACACCCATCTTTTTTGCTCTAATTCTACCCAAAAATGGGATAAATTAGTACAATAGATTTTGCATAAGTATGATCTTCCTAGCATGTACATACAGTTAATAAGGATGATCAATGTCTTGCTGCACAAGCAATAAGAGCCACTTTCACAAAATGTCTTACGATATTTTTACGCCTATAGTTAACATGACAAAATTTTATCCTAAAATATTGTCTTGTCTTAAAGACATTTTGTAAAATTGGCCCCAGGTCACTTAATTGCTGCCAAAAGATTTAATAACACATTCAATTTGTTGCAAAAAATCATTCAAAATCTATCAATTTTAAAGAGAAAATGTGCAATTGAAAAGAAATAATTTCAATTTTGTTGAAAACTTCAAAGCATTCAATATTGGCCTGAAAATGATAAATTTTGCATACCAATGGTGTTCATCAGAAATTGACTTGACACTTCAATAGAAAAAACAATTTAGAAAAATGCTTGCACGCATTCTTTGTATGCATCTCTGAACATATCCGTTATCTCTGCTTGACTGGTTGTCTGACTTGCATTTAGAGTTCAAACCTGATATGACGTGCTTTTATGCTAGATTTAAGCCTAATTATTCACTTGAGTAGATGTACATGTACGTTGTACATCATCTGAGTTCTCAAGGTATTTTAACTTTAGCTCTACCTTTTACATCAGATGGCCTGCATGTTATACCAACAGTATACTCTTATTATTAAACAGTTGTCTATTAATGTATTTTGTGTAGACTAATAAATGATTACCCTATTAAGGTACAGGTATGTAAACTTGTGATATTGCTCGTTAGACCAGTAAAAATAAGCTTTAAATTTAGAAGGTCATATTAGAATGTTTACTTTTGGATTTTTGTCCTCTTGTTAATAATTTCATTATGTTCCTAGCTTTATCATACTGCATAAACTAGTATTAGCCAGAAATCAAGAAGAGGGTGTCTCAAATCAACGTTTTTACAGAAACAGGGTGTCTCATTTTACTGTTCCCCTATCTTTCCCATGCTAAATTTGACTGAAACAGGGTGTCTCAAATGGTTTCTTGAGCTTCTCAAAGACACAGAGACACCCCTCTGGCTAACACTATGTCACATTGTCTTTAATAACTAGCAAAGGGAAACAATTCACATTTGAAGGTTGTGTTAGAGAAACAATTTATTGAGGGTCTTTAGCTCAATGGTTAGCGTGTGGGATTGCTGATCCTCCATGATGTACTATTTAAAGGTCCCCCAGGGGACTTCTGGTGTATGAAGGAATCTGAAGAGGTTTTAAGGAACATGGTTTCCTCTCAGTTTTTTTCTTGAAACAGGAGTTCATAGATTAGTGGACAATTTGTCATGCTATATATGTAAGAAAGTGAAATACCCTTGAGTAAACACATATCTAAGAGACAAACGGTGTTATTAGTTGTATAGTTGTGTACTGTGATTTCCACATGACTCATGATGGCTTAATAAACTGAAATATAGAAACTTAAGTATCTTGTCATTTCCTAGAGCATAGCATAAATCAATTAATCAATCAATCAATCTAGGTCATTTAATAGGCTGAAAGATAAGTACCCATTTAGGTGCAGTTCCACTCAAGTTATGCACAACATCAAATTTCTCCTTGACACAGGTGCCAGATATTTAATTAATTTTTTCTAAGTGTTTTGTGTCAATAGGTTCAATACCTGGACACAATGAATAGACCCTGATAGGATCAAGGGACTAAGGTGTTAAGATCAAAGGCAATGTTTTTATCATATATTCAACTCGCAAATATTCTCATGCAGGCAAAAAAACGTGGGTTACATGTATGTGTGTGGATATGAAGCCCCTTTATAAAGGCATAAAACAACTTTCTTTCAACTCTAGAATATTAATATACATGTATTTACCACTATGAAAAGAATTCGGTGGAAATTTTAACACCAAAAAAACTTAAGTAAAGTAAAATAGTAAAATTATTGTTTCAAGTAGGCTGACATATTTCAATATGCTACCTTATTAAACTGAATAAGTTTCCTATGTGAAACTCTAAGCTTTTGGCATGGAACGTTCTCTCACTTCTCTGAGTGTTCTCGTATTACATGTACTACTTATATTAGAACAAATATGTTTTAAAGAGTAGCAAGGCTGACTTTACTTAGCAGTATGAAAGGAGATTAATTTTCCAACATTATGAAACACTTCCACATTTTATTGTTGTGCTAGTGTCAATTATTGTTGTAATACGCCGCTGTCATATAAGGGAAATACTCTTAAGCACGGCATAAATTCTCTAGTAAGAGTGAAATATTGTAAGTACCGTACTAAACTCCAATCCAGTGAGCAAACCATTTGCATTTCCGTCAACTTAATATCATAGCAATTGCGTGCTGTTGGGTAGGAGTTTTCTGATGCCCTGGTGCTCTCAGAGCTGCATGTAAGGGCCAACAATATGGTAATCTGTTATGCTTAAATGCATTTGTTTTTGTGTCTTGCTTTTGTGTGAATGCTTGACGTTATGGGTGGATTCTGTCACTCATATACATGTATGACACGGGGTCATAAGATTGACAATGTACATTGCTAAACCCAAGTTTAACAAACAGTCAAATGCAAATCTAACCAGAATTTCAATTATGATTAATCAACTAGCTGTTACGGTCAATTTAACGGGACCAATTTAACAAACAAATTTAACAGGCCATGAATTTAAACGGATGGTAATCAGCAATTGCAGGGGTGGTTTTTACGAGATTTCCTCCCAGCTTTCCACCATAATTTGGCAAGGAACAGTGTGAAGTGGACAATCCTTCGGCATATAATTGAAATACCCTTTAGTGCGATGGTAAACCCCAATCAAACAAACCCTCTTTCTAAGGGAAGTTTGTTTGGAGAGAAGCAATGCACTCGCTTCTCATTTTATGGTTGTGCGCAGCTAGTGTCAATTATTGTTGGAATACAGCACTGCGCTGTAAGTGAAATATCCTTGAGCACGGTGTAAAACGCCAATCAATCAATCAAGCTTACTATAGCAGGGGAGTATCAAGAAAAAATTTCCAGGTTCCTATCGCAAGTTCATTAGACCATTATCTGTAATCTGGACCCTATTTCCACTTGAAAATGGTTATATGTTGACTTTTATTTGGGCTTCTAATATTTTGGACGCCCATATATTTTCCAAAACCAAGCTGGGTAAAAAAACTCCCCCGAAAAGTATACAACGTGAAACCTTTCTTCGGTTCAACCAGTTCTCCGTTAGTGCAATACTACAATTAAAAGAAACTGAATCAGTATTGACATTTCATAGCTTTTATATTTCCCTATGAGATAGCATACATGAATATATAATAAAAAGGAGGCAGTTTTGAATAGGATAGTTTACACAGCATATATATATACATGTATAGGCTAAGGATGCATTGTGGTGAGGTATACATGTACCAGTCAGATATGAGGTTATTCAGTACTTATTACCGGTATATTCTTTTTTAAAGGATAAATTTATCCAAGAAGACTTTGCCCTTTAGCTACATTAAATTCCGATTATTTGATGTAATACATTTGTTAAATATTTTTTTAAATATTTCATGTATTAAAAATTCCGTGGGCTCTGGGGGCGGTAAAGGGAGCTCTCTGGTGCCCTAAGAGTGAAGAAGCAAGTTCCCAACAGGACGCCAATCTGTCCTTGTTTTGGATCTTGTGATTGTTGTGTGACATTGAAGGTGGTTTCTTTTACTCCAGCATAGGGCTGGCATGCTAGGCGAAATAGCCATAGGTATGGAATGTATGTACAGCTCCAACTACAAAAAAAAAAATTTAATTGTTCTGTCTAAACTGGCACTTCAGTTTGGAGATAACATCAACAACCATATAAGTTAAGAAGTTAAGTTCTTGCGAACCCAAATGTGTAACTGTAAAATAGCATTTTTTTCCTCCAATATTGAATATTTTTCTATCGATATTGAAGCTTTTTCTTTTGAAATTGAATATAACCTCCTTAAAATTGGTAGATATTGAATATTTCAGGCCAAATTGAATATTTCATTCAGTCTATGAACAGATTAGCAGCCAGTAGAATTGACATTTACTAACCCATTGAGTTAGTACTTTCTTTGAGTCCATTTAAACAAAATTTGGATACGTAAATTTTATACATGCAATGAAATTCCTTTATTTGCATTTTTGGGGGTGATTTTTTTAAAGACCCACATGCATCTTCAATCTGCCTGTATTTTCGTTATATTCTTTATTAGTTTAAACGAGTCTTCATTATACATGTAGATCAGAAAATTTTGCAGGTTGAAACAGTCTGGGAATCGAACCTAGGACCATCTACATATTGTGTAGAAGTTTTAAATTCTATTGATTTATTTATATAGATACATGTACAAGTAGACAAAGTAGTGAAAGTCCAGTGCATTATACAATAGACTTGATAGAAGGTAGCTAACACCTGTGCAATGACCCATCTTGTTCCTTTCACCCACTCGTTTGTGGATGAGCCATACAACTCCAGTCTTATTCAGCCCGTTCTCAGCTTGCCTTTCACCAGGACTCGGAATCTGGTCTCTAACAAGGCCTTAGTGGCCCACACAGTTCGCAGCAGAACTCTTTTATTGAGACAAATTGGTGCATTAGACTGAAGTTTCGACAGGAGGTGTTTCCAAATGCTAATAGTATTTGCAGTCCACTATTTCTTGAGCGACTGATTTACTGCACTAACAGTACGCTGATCCTGTGTCGTTCATAGGCAGTAGGTCAAACTGTCTGTGAATTCACAGCCTTCAAGAGTGTGTGCATGTACATGTATGTACATTTAGACATATATGGTTATAAAACACATTGGACGTCACATACATTTATTTTGTATTCAGTTAAAAAAGTTTAAAATGGCACACTTTTGCTTTATTTTAATTGGTTGCTCTATTTGCTTTATTATCTCTCTTGTTAATTCACATTGTTTAAGATGTTTGGCAGTTTTCCAAGTATAAATATTTTGAATAAATAGAGAAACATTTGCTTGCCTCCACCAGGATTCGAACCCATGACCTTTGGGTTACAGTCCCAACACTCTACATGTACAAATGTATATACATTTTTTATACAATTATTTTACAACCTTTAAATTGGTTATAATATTATTTAGTTTTAACAGGTAGACAATCCCCATTGACTATTTTGTACTAAAGGTATTGCAAAATGGCGATTAGTCATCCAACTTTGAATACCGTTCAAACATGTTCTACATTTATAGAATGCATGAAACTTTGTACTGTAAATCACCTCCAATTTCGTCCATAATATGGCTACTTTAAAAGTTATTTTAAGGACTTAGATATGGTTCC
>JAQQZZ010077670.1:0-20040 GCA_030265115.1 Mopalia vespertina
CGTATGTGTTACTCAAAGAGCTATTTTAATATGTATACAACAGATTAACATTGCGCTTGGATGACCAAGCTTGTGTAATACGCCGTGTTGTTAAAGATGCCTTCCAATGCATTTATAAGCAAACGGACAGACTGGTGACCAATCGTATTTTCGAACAATGACGTTAAATTAACGGCTATGCTTACTCGAATGCAAGTGCAATAGAGATGTTTGTCATTGAAAATATGCAATAAAAATAATAAGTTTAGGTCGAAAACAGTTGTCTTTCCCTTTAATGTATCCTTTCAGTCGGCCATTCAGAGAGGGACTTATCATGAACCCCACAAAGTCTGATGTCAGAAAACAGAGTTGGACTATGCCGAATCATAATAAAAAGCCCGAAAATAACCTGGGGCTTTAATAAGGTATGGTTAAGCTACTTTGTGACAATAGCTAGATTTTCGCTGGTATGAAATCTTTCCTGCAGTGAATGCTAGTATTAATATCTTTTTCCTGTCAAAAGTATGTTCTCTATTTCGTAAGAGGAATGAGAATGAAATGGCGTATTTGCCCTTGTGGTTGAATTTGTACACATTATACTTATTACATAACCTTTGTAAATGAGGGAAAATATTAATGCTTCATCAATAAGATGCTAAACTGTTCATCTTCAAATGTCAATACTCACATAATATACTTGTTAACAGTGAGCACTACTCTATCTGAAGTATTACCAATAAAGGCATTTGTATATAGTGCTATCGATTTAAAATCAGAAACCACCGTTATATTTATATGCAATTTACTCCCATTAACTTCATTATTATATTCCGGTTAACAGATGAAAGAGTGCTAGGCGAGTTATTTCCTATGAAGGTCGTACGTTTATTGGCGTATATTGAACGAGATTAAAACCCAATTACAAACTGGAAGTATTATAATACAGGTTGAAGTATTTGTTTGATGTTTAACGTCGCGCCTAAGGGCTTTTCCTAGAACTATTTTGCATGATCGGTATAGTTAAGTTGAACAGTAGATTGATGTATCGTAAAGAAAAAAAGGCACAAAGAAGAAGATTGCTGGATATGAGGCGTCCGCTGTGAGCGTCTTTATAACTACTGGTGATACACGGTGATTGGCCAGTTAGGTGAACAGAAGGGATAACCTACTGATGTGGGTATCTCCATAGAAATTAAAAGGGATTAAAAGGACTACAAAATCGCAATGAATACGTTATTTTTTGTAACCTCTTTCTCGTTGGTTGATCATGTGAATCATACAATGTTAAATTCCTTTCCGGTGGACCCTAGTCTATTGGCTGTGACAGGCGAGCCCACCTTTACAAAATGTTATATCCGCTAATGGATATAGCATCAATACGCATCTATATTGATCGTAAATTTAATCTGTTACGCTATTAGTGTAGACATAATACTCCCATTACTCGATGAAAAGTGTTTACCTGATTTAATAAGACTCGTCCGGTTTATAGCCCTGGCTGTGATGTCAACAATTAAACAATATCATTGCCCCATCAACCTGTTCATAAACTTCAACAGTTCCAGTGTCTAAGTCTACAAAGAGAAACATTGTATTTGGTTAACACTGTGTATTCGCCACACAACAATGCTCTCTTTGTGTCAGCTAACAATGGTCCAGTGGTTTAATTGATTAGCAGTATCGCAATAAAAAGTCGAGCAAGACTGAAGCCAGCGTGCTGTCTTCCTGAGTAAGAGGTAACGATAATATGTTGCTGCTGAGCAGCACATTGACGGCATGTGCTTATCTTCACTTAAGAAAATCCATCCTCGAATAAGTGGAAGACTCCAACACATGAACAATTCAAAAATAGAAAATATTTTTACAAATTGACATTTAATAGTAAGCATGCATGATATGTATAGCAACTTTACTTATATGTTACTTACCGGAACCAGATATAATATTACTGATAAAGAACAAATCTATCTACCTTTTCAGCTGTTGGTTCAGCCACATACTCATTAACGCTGCATGTATTTAAGCAGTTGTCGAGGTATTGTCGGCCCTATGATAAAGGTAATCATTTCAAATTGCAGGCAAGCGGCTACTTAAGTCAAAAGGACACATTACGCACAGAAGCACGAAACGTGTATTTAAATTATCACTCTCTTACGCGGATATGTTCATCGGTTAATTTCTATTTCTCTTAAATATCAGTTTCCAGGTTGATTTATTCTTAACCCATACAGCATACTTGTTTGTTATATATTTACCACATACTTTTAATATCATGTCAATGGCCATTGCCATATCTCGAGATGTGTGTAAGTTACCCATAACAACTTGAGATTAAGGTCTATTTCGAAATTTGTCTCTGGGAGTTTATCTTGAACATTAGAAGAGGCATCTATTTTAATTTATCGACACCTATGTGCCAGTGTGATTTAGAAATATATATTAGAATAAGCTGTTTATCATTTGCAGTAAAATTGTAATCCAGTGACCGCTAATGTTACACGGTTTATTATTCTTTAGGTTTATTCTAATTATTTTTTGTTTGACTTGTTCAAACTGTGGCACTAAAAATTGTTTTCATTATGATTTTCATTTTGCAGTTTGACACAATATTATAATTGACGAACAAAGAACTATAACGCAAAAACTGAAGTGGAATGTGTTATTCTCCCGTTTACGGTTTACTCAACCTGTTTGAAACGGCCAGAACATGACATGTAAGTAGTCTCGATCTACATCATCTACATCAGAGAATTCTCATGAGCTGCATTCTTGGATATTATTTCAGAGTAATATGGAGGCTGTAGTTTTCCCATGAAAATTGAGAAAAGGATAGCGTGTAAGAAAATGCTGACGATACTCCATTTATCATCGACGCGGACAGAAGTATAAAACTATTCTACCTGGATACAGGTCCTAGTTAATATATGGTACCACAGAGAGAAATGAGGAAACACATCCCCACATTTTCCACCGGTACCGAATCTACATAAACAAAGTATAGTTACCATTCTGCCTGCCCATTACAATGCACGGTGTCAATGTCAAGAGAAATCCTAGCTCAATACTCCCTGTAAGCTACTGGTGTGGGTATATCAGATTAAATGGCTAACCTATGACATAGTGGGCTTCTCAATTAACGATATCCACTTGGTTAAGTAGGCGACAATCTATGTTTATCGACTGTAAGAGTCTGACATTGATTATCCCTCCATTCATTTTCGGAGTAGACAAAACTAGAATCTGTTTAAACTAAGAAAGTGTTATTCCAAAATAACGAAAATACTAAAAAGTGATATTAGTTGAGAAAAGGTGGATAAGAAGACATCTTAACTTGGTTTTACGAAAGTGCAGAGTTGGCGCATCGGTTTACGCAACGCCCTGTTTACCGGCTGCGGAGCAGCAGTAACTAAGTGTTCTTCGCCGAATCGAAACAACAGTAAACAATTTTGATAGACATCTTATACTATCTGAATGTGTTATTAAGTATACAAACGGATAGCAGAACAATTTCATATAAACTTTTTTTAACAATCCCGACCCACTGAATGGAGAACCCCCAAAACAAGTTATCGCTAATGTTGACCAAATTACTGATACGATAACTGTAATCATACAAAATAAAAGGGATTTGCTATTGAACCAAATGCACTTGGATATACTAGTTTTTATACGACTGTTTTAAGACAGGATGTATTATGTATTCGCGGTGGGTCGCGCCGGAAGGTGGGCGGGCGGTTACACAGTTTCCGCTCGATATCTTGCTTAAACTTTATCCGATTTTTATCTAACATAGTTACTAGCTTCAACCTATGAAGACGAAGGTAAAGTTCGATGCTGAGCATAATCCGTGCATAATTAGGTACCATACTGCACCATTCCTGATGATGGTTTAATAAACCGAAATATATAAACTTAACATGCGTATCATGTCGTTTCTCGGAGTTGTGACTTTGGTCTACTATGTCAAATTATTCAGTGGCAATCACAGTATACTGCAATCTGATTGGTGAATTCATTTCCGTTCAATAGCTTGCTTAAATGTTGTCCGATTCTTGTCACACTTACTCAACAGTTACATTCTATGAAGACGCAGGTCGAGTTAGAAATTGAACGAAAACCGTGCAAAAATTAATAACTATACTGCAATCTGATTCGTCGATTCGTTTGAACTCTATATTTCTCACAGTTTCCGCTCAATATCTTTTTACCAAACTTGGTCAGCAGCTACACGCAAAACTAGCAAAATGCACAACATAAGAACTTGATTGAAGTAAATATAGCGTTTGGTAATAAAACTATTGAACGGTTCTCGAGCAAAGGCTGCGGAAACCAAAAATATTAAAGTATTGCCATTAAAATTTGACCTTTGATATTGTAATATGCAAATTAGGTATGCTCTGTAGAAACGTAAAAGTAATAAAAAGCACAACCTAAGTACCTGATTGAAGGAAATATAGTTTGGAAAAACATATCGATAGATAGGCTGCGGAACCAAACATATTGCACATATTAACATCTGACCTTTACGATTGCAATATGCAAAATAGGTATGCGCTGTAGAAACATAAAAATATCAAAAGGCACAACCGAAAGTTCTTGATTGAAGCAAATACAAAGTTTGATATAAAGATTTTCAAACGGGTATTGTCATTTGAGATATGCTCCGGAAAGCGAAGTGTGACGGATGGAAAATCGGGCGGACAGACGCAGACTGATGGACGGTTATTCGGAGCGCTATACTTCGTAGCGGGGGTATAATTATGCTTATCGCCAGACATTCAGATTGGCCTGTATTAAGAATTCTAAGCAAATCTGTGATAATATTTGAAATTATCTTAAAATGTAGGTAATAAATAGGAAGAAACATTTAAAGTAAGACACGTTTATGAATTGTTTTAGTAAATCTCCTGTTCAGACAATGTCAAGCTGTGTGTAGAACTGTTGGCAAACTTCTGGAGAGTCTTGGGGTAATTCATTAACACTTGGTTCATCTGGAGCTGGAGCAACTGGTGCAAAGTTTCCATTCAAACCTTCGACACCACATAAAATGAGTTATTTTTATTTTGGTAACGAACATAAAATAAGCCCGTTGCCTAGTTGCAGTTCTGACACGAGCCGTAAGTGAGCTGATATGGTTTCATGCTGATATGGTTTCATATATCGTTTTTGCTATCGTTATCTTTTTTAAAAGTCAAATAAAATCGTTAAGTTTATTTCTGTACTTTTATACCATCAACGGGACAGCATGGAGATTTCAGCTCCCGGCTTCAGACGATATTCGTTTTATTAATGAACTATAAGATATCCATCGTTTCAGACTTTTACGAGATATTTGGAAAGGTGAGACTGGATATATCTCCACACAAAATATCAAGGCAAGTGGCAAAGAGCTACCATAGACACATTCTGTGTTAAGGACGTTGATGTTATCAAGTTTTGTTTTGAAAGTCGTGTTTTAAGTATAACAGTTTTGCCTCTGAAAATAAACGTGGGACAGGTTTAGCTTGAAGGGAAGATGGACAACAAAATAAAAAGAAAAGAATATTGCAATCAATCAATCAGTAAATCAAGATATTGTCTATATTACAAGTTCACGTTTATTCAGGATCCTCTCCATACAAATATTTGAAGTTATACAAGAATATAAAAATATATATATATTACATATACCTATACACACATATACAAAACGATACACATAGCAAAGATGAATTTTAAAAATTATTAAATCTATATCATTGTGAAACGGCAAGTATTATTTTTGGCTGCAAGTATTTCCTTACGTAGTTTTAGCCCTTTAACAATATATGCAGATACAGAATGAAGTTTTTGGGCACAAATAATGACAGTTTAAATTGATGCATTGAAAGGCCATGACCAAACATGATGTATTTTTTTCTAAATTCGGAACACAGGACAGCATAACATGAAATGGTACTTGTCTTCAATTTGTACCTCACATAAATCACAATTTCTGTGGTCCCATGGCACATTATTGTAACGTCTTATTTCTACAATTAAGCCGTGATAACCACATCTAAATCTACATGGAGTATCAATATTCTTTGAACAACAATTCATATTTAAGTAGTTTTCGATTCCAAACTCCTGTTTTTATATTTTGTACATTCTATATCTGCTGGAATTTTCCAATATCGTGAAACATTCTTGACTAAAACAATTCTTTATTGTTTTATATCCGCTTTATTCGGATTGTCGTTGATAGTCAGATCACCAAATCCATTTGATTGCAATAGTGTTGTTAGCTCTTTAGGCCAATTATACACCTTCCTGTTGCGAGATACGCTTTGCTGTTGGAACATGTAAGATTTAAAAGCCAGGCAGTCTATATTTGAGCAAAGTTTTTCCCAAAAGTTTAAAATTCTAAATTTACAATCTACGGCTAAACTGAAGTAACCCAATTCATTTCACACAAATACGTTTGGACAATTTTTTGAAATTCCCAATATACTTCTACAATAATGCAATAACACTGAATCTATATATCGGCAAGACCCCATAATCCACAGCCATACAATAATATAGGTTTTACGATTCTATTAAAAATTTCGAGTTTAGTAATACAATCTGCCCCAAGCTTATACAGGCACTGCCTTAATGAATGAGCTGTCTGTTTGGCTTTTTGGATGATGCCAGTGTGACAAGATTTTATGTTTAGATTGTATTTAAGATTAACTCCTAAATAATTAAAATTATCAACAATTTCGATATTCCCATTTTCAATTTCCCAATTATAACAACCTTTAAACTTCTGATTATCGAAAAAAACAATTTTTGGTATTCACCTTCATGTTCCATTGTTGACAATAGCTCATATATTCGTTTGTAAACACTCAAGCGATTTGGAAAATAAAATAGTATCATCCGCAAAAAAACAATAAGTATATCTGTATTTGTATATCACATTGAACAAGACAAAAACACAGTCGATTGTCCCAGACACCTTTCCTAAAACCATTTTGACACTCACAGATTATATTATTGGTTTCAGCCCATCTGTGCAATCGTCCATTCAACACAATTGAATACAATTTTGAAAAAGCACTAATTAGGATTATTCCATATTAATTATTTGTATCAAGGACAATACACTTTTCGCATGACGGTATTTTCTCAGATAATATATCAATGAATATTTCCTGGAAATAATCAGGCTATTTTCAAGGATGACGGTAGATTTCGCCTATCAGGCAATTTAATTGGTACTCCAAAAAATCAAAATAAAAAACGTTTATGAAATATACTCAAACTGATATTAATTGTATTAGATAAGATCTTTCTTGACATTGCAGGATATTATCTGATCGTTTACATAGAGCATTACATCACCACCGTTTTTAGTGTTTTTCACAGCAGAATACGCACTGTATCCTCGCTCAACCAGCTCTCCGAAACACAGTGCTTTGTAAAATGATAGCCAATGATATTAATGTATCCTAGAGTTAGTTTTTGTTATTAGCGTAACTCCAAGACACCCAAATGGAAAAACCGACAGTTTATATTGGGAATGTGTGTTGATGGAATTGATCTGATCATTTTAGCTGTCTTCAATGTAGTGATCATATGGATAATTATTTAAAATGTTCAAAGTGCTATTTCATGTTCGTTATCGTCGAAAAACGTTTTTTGTGAGCTCAATATCATTTAGATCAATTGGGTTGAACAAAATTCCTCAATTGTATAAAATATTAAACATAGAACCAGCGAGTGCTTTGTTGAAAAAATGAAAAGGCAAGTCGTCAGACGTATAGAATGGAAGAAAATAGAGCATTTTGAAACGAAATGTATACTGGCTATTAAACAATGTAAACAGCACACTGATTATTTGTTTGATTAGGTAGAACTGTTATAGTATTTCACTTCGAAAAAGGCGGATTGTCTACTTTGTTCTTTTATGCGATGGAAACCTATAAGGACAAACTCGCAAAATCCAGCCACGATTGCTGGAATAACCCTGTGGAACTCCCTCATATACCAGAGGGTCGGTGTGGGATATGGAACTGCGTCTGTCGTTCATTGGTTAACGTTTCTGATGTTTTTCTCACAGATTGGAGTCCCCGATTCGCCTTCAGGTCACGAAATTACTGAGGAGATCGCGAGGGTGGGTTTCCTCCCGATTTCCCGCCATATCTCCGAAAAATCATTAGTAAAACACAATAGTTCGATATTTATTATGATAATCTCTTAAATTATAACATCGTATGGAGCACGGCTGGTAGAACCAGAGTGTGAATGGAACGACTCCTTGTATGAAACACCAAGGCATCATGGTATTGTCTTCACACAGGTGTTATATTGTGCCCAAAACAAACTACTACTTTACAATCAACGGATTGCAAGCGAGATTATAAAGGAATAACAATTCATTTAATTAGTTGATCAGCATATGGAAAATATTCAGAAGGCAGAAAACATAATTTGCACCTGATGTAAAATAATCAAGCGAGAGCGAAAACGACGTTTTGAACGTTATATTTGCATACCCATGATAGTGACATTTTTCGTAACACAAATAAATTTATTTCGCATGATCCAATGCCATCAAATTGATATAAACAGTGTATAATGTCCTCCAAATCCATACTGATACAGTTTGCTCCACCTTTTCCGTCCAGCCACCCGATCCCACACGTGGAGATATGAAACAAATATCTCATAGTTGTATTACACTGAAAGTCACTCATTTATGGCATAAATAGAGGATCTCTACCGAGTGGCCCGGAGATATCAAATTTATGACACCCTGGTCGTGTATCTCTCAGGCAAGGATTAAAGGAAAATTAATACCCGAATAATAAATTTGATATCCGGGTCGTATTTGAAATTCTATTTATCCAATAAATGCAAAAATCAATATATATTGAGGGAGAGAGAAACGAGAAGCGCGCCTTGGTACATTAGTATCTGGGCCAGTGTAAAACGTCCACCAGAGTGATCAGCACCCGCGTAACGGAAAACAGTGCCGGTTAAAATGCACGTACAAACAAATTAATTGTATTTCGAGTCGATGTCTAACAATTAGTCTTGACCCATTCCAAACACCTCCAACCGTGTCGTGACGAGCCTTGCATTCTTTAAGTACATGAGCACGAATGGCTGACTGGATCGAAAGGGAAGTGTTAAATCTTCCATCATAAAATAGACCATCATTCTATTACACGAACACGTCGGCGAATGCCAAGTGTTCATTATTGTAAATGATATGAGCTGGGGTCGCCAAACTGCAGTCCGTGCAAGTTGTAGCATTTCATTAGTTCAATTGTATCAATGAACAGAAAGTGACCAATCAGAGCGTGGAAAAGCTGTATCCCACTGTGGACATATGAGACAAACAACACACTGATTGGTTAATATAAAGCGACCATTTAGAAGCATTTATTGTGGGATCGCAATGATAAAATGATGTTGTTTTTACTTGTATGACGGCAATACTTAGTTACAATACTGGAAGCACTGACTTAAATTAAATTAAATTAAAGATAGTTCTAGCCAGTAGCACCCCTGGCAGTAAACATAAAAAATTTGAACGGAACAGGACATACATAACTGTTAAAAACTTCAAATATGTCATCATATTAAAAAGTTGGATCCCAAAAATGTTAATATTGTGTTTAAAACAATGTCATATTAGTTATTTACAATCATTCATAAAAATGAAACCTTATGACACACACCAATCCGCCCAAGTAACTTGATGACAACATCGCCATCAATGTTCTCAAACAAGTCCTTTACAGAAGTAATGTAAGTGTTAAACAAGTTAAATGTCAATATATTCAAGGGTTCATTTTGGATTTAAAAATTGTAAATATTGTGTTTAAAAATGTGAAATAAAGTTATTTATAAACATTCATAAAAATCATTTTCCATATTTGCGTTTTGGTGAGCGTCCAGCACTGTGGGTTCAAATGGGTTTTAACCGAGGGTGCATATAGTCGCCAATTTGCAGATCATCTGCACTACTCGTTCGCCCGCGAGCACGATGAGGTGGACGAGAGTTGGGGGAGGAGCTGGGAGTCCACCTCCATCACTTCCAAGGCATCGAAGCGGTTTTCTAGAGGAACCGACTCCCGATACAAGGGACTTACTTGTACATGGTTTTGGAAAGGAGGATCTAGCCTTCTCGATGTAAATTACATTGATGGCTGTTCGAACTGAAACGTTTAAACAGCGCCCATTGGGGCCTTACAAGAACCTCTGGGCCAGATGCCTTTCTATTTTTTGTATGGGTGTCCGATTTTTTGTTATTAGATTTTTTTGTTGAGGTTCATTATTGTTATCTGTTTGTGTTGAAGTAGCTTTACTAAAGTTTTTTCGGAATTCTTTGATAAAATGACTACAGTGTTTGGAGTAGGACACGAGGATCACATTGCAGTTACATCATTCGACATCTTTGATGCATTCAAAGCCCTGGCCTTCTTTAGAGCAGCGAAATCATACCAAACCACCTCTACACAGGTTCTTTCCGTGTCCGCACTTCTGACACTGGAATCCCCGTGTTGGGTTGGGGATGAAGGTATCCAGCCTCATCCTGTAAGGACCAATGTATGTGGTCTGGCACTGTAGTTGAATCAAAAGTAATTAAGTATGTATTAAGTTATATTATGTTTTCATCCTTTCTGGTTGTAAAGCGCTTAACGTTAGTTTTTCCTTGATCTCCGAACTCAGCGCAGATCTCTTCTTCTGAAGACCAGAGAGCCTCTGTCTCGTATAATCCAATTACGGTTATTAAGTGATCTGTGAGGTGTAACGGCTACAGGTGACTTCAAAATTTTTGTTATTTTAATAAATTTATCGCCTGTTGCTGTCTGGGGCACTCCGCCAGAATGTCACCAGACAGCATTTTTGTTACATTTTTGAAAGTTCTTGCGGTAAGCTATAAGTTCAAAGCAAAAGGCGAAATTTTTTTTACAGACTTGTCTTCATTTTCTCTACTTATCACTATCCATTTAGACAAAAAAAATTTTCGTTTAAATTAATTTCAACAACTTTTCGTTTCCTACTCAATTGACCCATGAACCCCCGCCTTTTTTTCAAAGATCTAAAACTTTACGGCAAGCTTTTTTAAAAATATAATTTAACGCATATTCTAATTGGATATTGTATTAATTAAGGTGGAATTAATAATCACCATGATCAGCCGACTGATCAGATCGGGACAATCTGACATTCCGTGACGCCGTCTATGCGAATGTTGAGCCAAAGTGACGTGTTAGAGCAGCATGGCTATGTGGCATCCTTTTGACAGTCAAGATGCCCCTCAGTCTCCAGGATCTCATTATCCTCCGTCACGGGATGCAACCCAGGGCAAACAGGCTGCCTCTTTCTCGCCTCTTTCGATAAACCGAGAAAGCCGGGGGAGTATTCGGCAGGGCCTGCTGATGTTCAATGTCCACCCTCCCCAACTTGGGGCACTCTTTAGGAAGTTATCTTTAGTTAACGTCGTCCAAGGGAATTTCACTTACATGGCGGCGGTATTTCCAAACGTACATTTCTACTCCAAACCACCAATAGTTATGCTCTGATGGAAAATTATAAGGTTCCTCCAGTGCTAAGAAAAGCAGTATAAGTGTGCTGAAACATAATTCCCCCAACCATAGGACAGTTTATATACGGTCCCTGTGGCTATGTATTTATACTCTGATGTCAACATACATTTCTCGGCTTCAATTTGTCCCATTAGCTATCAATTGACACTTGCAGGGATTCATGGGTGCATTTATGTTCTCTGCTGTCATACACACAACTTACAGAGTAATTATATAGAATGCAATAAAGAATACAATTATAGAGACTAAGTGCGAAACAGGTCATAAAGGAAGCAGATAAATTCTAAGTGTTAGGGGTGTCGAATAATTTTATTTGGGTACCATTTGTGGATAAGAGTTGCAAGGTGTGGCTTACTGACGTTTAAACCACCTTAAAATGGTGTTGTGCAATTCGAGCTCTTCTTAGAAAATTTATTCATAATTCACATAACATTGTATATTGTACCGAGATCAATAGAAAAAAAATGTTTTAAAAGTTTACACATCACAACCTGAATATATTCCAAAATCCGTTCTTCATTTGAATTAACGACCCTTTCAATGCGACATTGACTACGGTAAATGTTGTGTTGTCTTCCGTTCTCTCTGTACAAAGATGAGCTGGAGTTAGCAAGTGTGGACATATTTTTTGTTATATCATCAGGGTCGGAGATTGAATATTTCCTGATTGTATAGTGTTGGGGAGGCGGGAGTGCTTTTGTTCGTTTCATTTGTTTTTAGAATGATACTTTATAATTCCCATTTCAATGTTCCAATATTTCTAAATACCTTAGTTAAGCTTTCGTATGGGGAACATATCCAGCAATTCTAGCATTAACTAAACGACATATTCGTAGTAAAGATTTATTCCCATGGAATATCTAGAAGGGACCAAGTGGTTCTATTGCCATGTAGTAAAGTAAGTCACCGCTCGAAAAAAATAATTGCAACTGAAATATTTTAGAGAAGAAAAACTATGTAACTCAATGTACAATGGCCTGATTAAGAATGAAAAGTATTTTTAAATATTAAGCCTAGGGGTTCATAGAAAAACGTCAGCTTGCCGAGCAAGGCGTTAAGTTGACAACAGCAGTTTGATTGCTTGGTTGGCTGATGTTTAACGCTACTGACAGGACAGTTGTGTTCTCCAACACTGTATAGACACATAAACCCAACCTTGAAATGTGATCTTTTTTGAAACATTGAGAAAAGTATTGTTCCTACAGTGCTAACCCTGGAGATATCATAACAGACAAACAACATTGTCGTTCTCTAAAAAAAACAGACATCATTAACGCAAGGACGTTTTTTTAATTTTTAAATTAAATCAGTCAATGAAATAGTAATAAAAAAAATTCTTAAATGAAAAAATCGATCTGAAAAATTAAGTATATTTTCTTTAAAAAAAACTGTTTCATTTAAATTAAATTAATATTTAAACACTTTCCTTTAGAAAAAAGAAAACAAATTACGTCTTATATGGAATTAATCAGATTCACGAAAAAAAATGTATCAAAAAAAAAAATTAACTCAAAGTAGTTGAACAAACATCAAAACAAAAGACCCAGTAAATGATCTCAATTAAAAACCTTACCATAGCATGTGCATGAAAGCATTGGAATATTAACCAATAATTAAATACCTAAGCTCAACATTAAACTTAACCATGAAAAGTGGTTTATAATCTCTACAGCAAAAAGGCGTAACTTGACCATAATCTCTTCAACAAACTTGAGCCCAGAAAACTCACCTCAACTAATAATCTTAATTTAGGTACCAGTAAGCGAAACAAAACAACTTAACTTGAAAGGTAGCCTCGGATATGAATGTTATTTGCTAAACATAAAAGCTTTACCGGACACCGACAAATTTACCTGTCATAGATTTCGTTACAGCTATCTAAAAAAAAACTCTAGTCTGTCCGATCAAGTTTTATCTGAAGGACGTAATTTATGTAAATCGTTATAATATTCACACTACAGCATAGCTAAAACAAAACTAAATGCGGCATTACACACTAATTAATCACAACTATTTGTGCATGTAGATACTCAAATATTAATATATTTGAATATGTACGTCAAAATTGTAATTTATCTTCCTTATAAGCAATTAACTAAAAACTCCCATATGTGTACGTCTATTCTAAGAATATTTTACTAGCCTTGGTCTATTGTCTAGACATAAAGCTAGACTAATTAACTCGAGCTGTCATGTAAGCTTTGGTCGTCAATACAGTATGTCGCCCTTACTTTCAGTTTAACATAATCGAATGAGAATGTTTCGAGATAGTTCCTCTATGTTTTGTCCTTGACGCATTGCTTCGAATACATATTTATCGTGCGTCAACTATCCGGATGACTAACCCTTTATTTTTTATTTTATTTATTTAACCGATGTTAGATCCACGGGATAAAATCCTAATGACAAATCAGTGGCAGCATTTCCCGCATTTCTATGGGAGGAAACCTTAGCACAACCCAGAAAACCCACGACCTTTTGCTGGTTTACCAACCCGTTCTATGCAATGGAGCCCCCGACGCTAAACATCGGAGGGATGAGTGGACCGAACGCTTACAATCTCTTACAAACGCCATACCAATAATCAATCGAAAAAGTAACACGCAGCCTGTAAGATTGTCATTGTCAGGGTTACAAGTACGCCCTATCCATTCCTAAACAGACGCGTCCTACAACTACTATATTCAAACAATTAAATTTCTTGAGATTGATCTGTGGGGGTGCGATCTAGACGTGCTGGGGGATTGTTGATTCCTCTGGCTAAGGGCAGTTTGTTTTAAGAGTTGTCTACTTAGCATTGGAAGCAAATTCACTTTCCAACATTATGGAAACGCTTCACATCTTGGTTGTGTCAATTACTGTTGGAATGCACCGCCGTCTGTAAATGAAATACCCTTGAGCACGGCGTAAAACACCAATCAATCAGTCAATCAAACATTTGTTGTGTTATTTAAATAAACTATGTCATCGTTGTTATGAACATGGGGTTTGTTGAGGAAGGCTGAGCAAACCCTGTTTGTATTAAGAGACATCTTTGAACAAATACACCGTGCGTTGAACGAATACACCACGTACATGTAGGTAAGGCATGTGCTATACCATGTTGGAAACATACCCGAGTATACAGCCCTGCCCACTGACGCTATTGAACGAGAGAAGAAATCCCAGACAATTCTCATACGTCAATTCTGGAATTTATTTTATACAGAAGAAAAGAAAAGGGCGTTAAAAATTCCCGTATTTAGTTGACCACTGACATGTCAGTAATTGGGATAGACTGAACGATATTTTCGATCAGTGAGATTATGAAGAGTAGTTTTCCTTCAATGTGCTTCCAAATAAATTTTGCGTATTCTACAGCTAGTGTATCCGTTTGTATAGTGTTGATATACAGCCATATATATTAATTAGTCACCATATCCCCTGACCTTCGTATAATAATAGGAAACGGTATGGGTGATTAACATTAGGGTAACTGCTATGCACTTGCCAAATAATTCAATATATCGATCCTTTTTGGCAATTATCAGACGTACCCAGAACTATAGATATTACATGGTGGCTCATTACGATAGTCTACCAAACGACATAATGTGAAGTTCCTGAATGATTTATCTATTTGAGACGCGAAAGGTCACAGTTGTCACTAAACATCACAAACACTTCCACAAGATGACACAACTCTAATGTGTGCGCTATCTTATTGAATTTATGCCCAAATAGGTCTCATGTGCTTCATCGCTTCAAAAATTTTGCAACATACCTGGTGTTACGGATTTGTATAGCCATGTCTCATACAGTGACAGTAGTTCTACAAAAAAAAATTGAATAAAACAAAAGATTTTACAACCTATCCGTTTTATGAGCTTGGTAACAACTAATTGTTAAAAAGGGTCTGGTAAAGATGGGTTAAGAACGAATCAATCTGCAAGCTGGTATAAATATAACTAACCAATAAATATGTCTGCTAAAGAGCATGGTAATTAAAGGTAGTCTGATCCAGAAGGAACTTTTGCTATGACCATGCAGATTACTAGCTTTTTGTTTCTCTTGTATGCTATAGTAGGTGTTTGTGAGATAGGAGTACACATTTTAGGTACATGAGTATGATATTCATGTTTAAAAAATTAATAGAGACTATGATGGTCGGTAGGGGCCATCGCGTTTATCAATCTTTTATTGTACCATTTAAGTGCGACTGTGCCACGAAAATGATAGGCGAAGATGCTATCATGGTGCACACATGATATGAGATAATGTAAACTCAACAATACGAAGGCGCATAGACGCGACGATTAGGGGGAATTTAAGATGCGAAAATTAAACAACACACATTCAATGAGTATTTAGACTGTACACGTCCAAAGAAATTCGAATTCAGCCTACAGAGCGCTGAAGGAGCCTTTATAAATGCGTCTTCAGACCCTTTGATGTTGTCGACAGCTTTTAACGACTCTACATTTAAAATCGCAAAGGGTTGCCATAACGATACACTTCCACGCGTTTGTATAACAATGTTGACCCAGATAATTGACATCGAAGAATGTTTAAATTTAATACTTTGAGTTACTTCTTAACTTTTACTTAGTTTAGAAAGTTGGGGTGGAGTAAACAAAAATCTTCTATTTTTTTGTTTCTTGAGAAAAATAATTATACTCGTGTATTTCTGTAATCACGCCAATTCTAGTGCATAAGAACCTAGACAAAAATAACCATTGTATTTAAATAAATAAATAAAAAGCTGTGGTCTTGGTGTGGCCGTAATGGCGGTGGTGTTGATGGAGGCGACGTTGGCTGTGGTAATGGCGTTACATGCGTCAGCAGAGGCATCTGTGGCGCCTGGCTTGAAACCGGCGACGGTGGTGGTAGTGGCGGCGGCGGTGGTTGTGGGGTGAAGGTGGCGATGAAGGCGGTAGAGTTGGTAGCAGCGGTGGTGTTGACAGTGGTGGAGGATTACAGACTCGACATGACAGGCAACAAATACGAAAATAGAGGCCAATGACAGGACGCAAAATATTAGGCGAGAATTTCTTGTCAACCACCACTAGTCTCGTTTTTATAGAACTAAAATAATAGTTTTCTTGCCGAAGGCTTAAACCTCTAACAAGCCCACCAATTACAATAGGGTGTATCTTTGAAGGCTTGAACCCCTAAATATCTATTGCACCTATGCAATTTGTGAGTAACAACCACCGCCACCAACGCCTGAAAGAGGAAAATATACTAAAAATTATTGATGGGATAAGTGATCATATTTCATATAGCTGCCGACCAAAATTGTCGAGTCATTATAGACCAGGCCACATAAGAGTTGTAACAGAGCTGCGCTGTGGCTCAGTTGGTTGCGCGTTGGACTGCTGAATCCCGTTCAATGTCCCCATTTTTGCGGTGGACTACAGAGATCATGGGGAGATTTTTACGAGGTGTCTTCCAAGTATTCTGCCAAATACACAGGCAATGCAAATTAGTCATATATACTCAGGTATGTTGGACTTTTCATACCATATCGTTTCTGTCTCTATAACATTGGTTATAATTAAAATAATATTCATGATAATCGCCACAAAAACAAATCTTGTGAAATGATATTGGAGAATATTTATTGAATAAAAGTAAATGTTATAGAGACAAACAATATGGCACGAACTGTCCACCACACTGAATTGGCTAAAACGGGGTTATGAAAGTTATCCAGAAGCTCACAACAGTGTTTCATAAGTGCTGTTCACAACCTATCTACTCGGACTCACTTGACTTTTTCGTTTTCTTCCCATTTAACATGAGTTTAATAATACTATCACACGATAATAGCGTTAATTATCCCAGACAATTAAACAAAATAAACACCTACAAATAAATCAAATGTGACATGTCCCCTACACGCTGTAATATCGTTACACTATCAAGAAAGTTTTTTAAAGAGCAGAAACTAGCCGACTCTTCGCGGCGTTTGTATCAGTATCAACAGATCAACTTGAACAAGAGAACAAACTGCCTTATATGGCATTAAGGGTAGGTGATGGCCATTCTATAATGACCCAATCTGTAAGACCTACCCGTAATACAATCATTATTGCATTACGGTTAGCATTTGTTACCCGTAAATTATATATTGTAAAAAATGCTATCCGTTAAGCAAATCTTTTTGCACAAACGGTGTTCATTGCATTACGAGCATCAGGAGTTTAAAACAGAGCATAACACAGAATATACCAGCTTTATTTTCTTGAAACTTCTATACAAACGACCCCAGCTCGTATTCTGTCCGTATAATGGAATGCCCTCATAGGTTGCCTAATAGTACAAAACGTTTTTTTTTCTAATTTATTGTTGTAAAGTTTGCAAACAATCTATATTGCAACTAACTTAGCGGCATACGGTGCATTGACGTCATCATTTCAGTCATAAAACCAAGATCTTGTCAACCTCAAGAGTAGTATAACGCCCCGCACAGAGGTGAATGCCAAGCGATCGTATGGTAAACAGTGGTATGGTTTGTGTTACAATACTTTTTTGAACATTGAGTGCCCACAGCTATAAGCGGTGCAAAGGAATAGACACTGTTGAATGAAGACGAAACGCGACAATTGCTACATTTTATTACCTGAACGTTGCTCTGTACAAATTGCACGCAACCAAATCAGCTAATTGAACATTAGCCAGGATAGATTTGCTTGAATTAAAGAACAAAGATTACATGCAATGCCCAAGAGCTCAAACATAAAATAATTGGGGATACAATATGATAGCAATCTAATTAAAATCAGATCTCAAAAACGCTACCCGTATTTTGTTTGACGCTTTATTAAGATCTAACGCAATCACGCCACCTACAATGTTGATTGGTTTCCTAAATAGACCAATCACAAAGCTGCTTCTCAATTCAGGATTGTAAAAGCCGAAGATTTCCGCCGACGAACCCAAGTTTCCCCGACTGCGTATTTTTACATGACCAACGGATACATGCACGCACAAACAACAAACACCATTCAAATGATAATCTTTGAATGAATATTATATCGACTTACAACATCAACACAGAAGAAAATCGGACGATTTCTGCTTTTTTCGGCTGAATTTGGTGTTTACCATGGCCGCGTGTTATCTGTGTTTTGATCGGACAAATGAAACTGTGGCCTTTCGTGAATCCCAGTAAGCTTGACCTAATTGAACATTACAAGTAGAGTGATTGCGTTACATCTAAATATGGCTACATACAAAACACGGGGAGCTTTTTTGATATCGGATTTAAATTAGATTTGAGTATGATAGATAACATTAAATATCTATCTACTTGAAATTCTTAAAACATGTGTATATTTAACTGATTGACGTCAACATGGTGTTTAACCAGATTGAACGTTCTTTATTTAAGCATAGACCCCAACGTGATATTGATTCCATTTCAAGAAAACACAATGATTTAACACATAGACGAAATAATCCAGTTGTGTGTTATCATATTAGATAGATTCAAAAGCTATAACTGTACAATTATGAAACATGATATCAAAATATTGGAATCCAAAGTGAAAATAACAAATGCAGATAATAATATTATGGCACAAACAATAATATTATATCTTGTATCTGTTTATTATCCTCTGTCAAGAGAAGGATACTGTCACTTCATTGTCCGTTTTACGTGACCTCCTTCTGATGAAGGTACAGATTTAAATGTTTGTCCGAGGGAAAACAGTTTGCTCATTATCAGCGTTTACTGACCATGGTGTGGATCAAATGATAAATATCAGCAGGCTTGAGTTTGCGCGTTATATCTCATCGGCTGACTGCTGGATTCTCGTCATTGTCCTGTCACCGCTAAGCTCGGGCATGATCGGTCAACACAAATGCAGTAACATCGTAAATTGTGATAGCCGGAAAGATTTAAAGCATTTAGCCATTGTGCTGAGAAATGGAGAGAGGCCGGTTGCTCGAAGCGCTACTAAATTGAATCAGATATTAGATGACGTCACGGCATTTTAAAGGGCTACATCTAACCATTATTAACAATTTAATCTGCTATTCGCGACTAAATGTATTTTTAACATCTTTGCACTGAAGTTCAAACAGATGAAAATGGCGAGAGTTTTACACAGTGTGGAGTATGAGCATATGTATAAAACCTATCACAATGATATGGTATGATAAATACTTTTATGAAGCGGCTTCGCTAAACAAATTATTGAAATAATAACGACAAAAACTTATACATTTTGGCAATCAAGCTTTAGATTTAGATTTAGGTAGATTGAAACATCAAGGTATATATATACAGTTGGAGAAAAATAAAAGTTGTAAACACACTGTGATCACCACAGGGTGAGAATTAGGTGAGAACAATTAACAATAGAACTATGTATAGCTTGTTACCCTTGAAGGTGAATTTCATTGATAAGCATATGTGCAAAAAATACCGATGAGTGATTGGTCTGTACAAGGTTTGGAATTTGTTTATGTATTAAATAATTTGAGTGGTACAGAAATAATG
>JAQQZZ010077681.1:0-15970 GCA_030265115.1 Mopalia vespertina
CCCCCCCCCCCCCCCCCCCCCCCCCAACACACCACTGGCAACACACATGGACAAGACATGACAATCACAAGACGAAATAGAAAGACATCACAAACTGATCAACTTCCTGTTGCTCCCTACCTCTGAAAGCACCAGGAAGCTCCCTCACTACCACCCTCCATGCAGAAATGAATATTGTAAATAATTATATAATAATTATAACACAGTGGAATCCTGTTGTTCGTCTGAACATGAGAAAGCTATATTCCAAGTCTGAATTTAATCCAAAGATTTTTCAAAGGTTTACAACATTAGAAACGAACAGACTGAAAGATACACAGATGGATTGATATCATTTCAATGTCCCTCCTCTACTAAAGGGGGAATAATAAACAATATTTACTGTACAGCATGAACTGTAGTTTCATTATTTTACAGTTACAGTTTTCTATTTTCCTACTCTGTAGAAGCCCGACTGGTCCTGAGTATCAATCCAGCAGGGTTTGCAAATATAGCAAGAAAAGCCTTTGTGTCATCCGAGAAGAATGGAAGATCTGTTACATATAATTTCACTATATCAGTAATGAATTTGTTACTAACCTGTCCTTTGTCTTTATCAACCTTCTTGAAGCATTTATTGAGTGATAGGTTATGGCGTACTGAATTCTTCCAGCCCGTTGGTGCATTTTGAAAGTACGGAAAGTGTGTGAGTATCCAGTTATATATATCCTTAACAGGTAAGCGTTTCTGTGGAGAGTCCTCTACTGCCATGAAGATCAGACAGCTGAATGAGTACGGAGGTTTGCTGTGAATGTGTTTATGTGGATTATATGGTACATGGGAGGGGTGAGTCTGAGGATGACTGTTTACTAACTTTCTAATGTCACCATTTTCTTTTTGCGCATCTGCGTTTTCTTCTTCACCAGCATGTATATTTTTTAATAAATCACTATCTTGCAACCACGCTAAACTAGTTAATTCATCATCCTCCTCCATATCTGCTTTCTCCATTCTTAACTCCGCAAAACAACTGCTACTTAAGGGATCCTTCATCTCATCGTCCGATTCTGTCATACACTGAAGAGCTTTTGAGAGAGCACTGCCAGGAAAACTTTGACTGAGACTGGTCACTAATCTCTGTCGCATGGACGCATCACTTTCCTCCTCACTCTTCACAGACGCCATGCTGACTGAGTTCAACAGCTCTGACCTGAAAATATAACAACAATCCACATTAGTGCTGGCACAGTATGGTCTGCGTATTTAATAAACAACAGTAAATTGTGTTTTGATTGATTGGTATTATCCTTATGTTTGTTTTATTCGGATTTAATGTCTTACTCAAGGGTATCTCCATCACTTCAATTGACTACGGATTGTCCATTTCATTCAAATTGATAAAAATTGTATGTGCTTCATGTTGCCCCTTTGCTCCCTTTGGCTCCCGAGCAACAGGGAGCTCCTTACTTCCAGTTTTCAAACAGAGACAAAAACATAAAAAGAAATTAACATTCTAAAGAAATTGAACATAACAGTTGAACGTGGTTGTTACTCTTTATGCTTATTAAAAGAAACCAAGGATTTGAAGAACCTAATTGGACAATAATTCATCAAATCATATTTAGGGTGTATGAATTACTGTGGTTTACCTGATATATTTTTATGATCAACAAGTAACTTGAATAGATGCTGGAAACTGTTCAGCATTCACCCTGATTTATAATTCCTTTACAATGAACTAAACAGTAAGGAACACTGAAACGTCATCATTGGGAAGAACAGAAACACAATATAGGACAAGTTGGCCCTGAAAATCATTCATCTGAGACCATCAGCCATGCAAGTTTTCTCTTAGCCACATGCACTAAAAATACACTTAACCCAAACCTGTGTATGACATGTTACCTTGACAACCCACTGTCTCTGTATGACACATTTATCTCTCTCAGTTGACAGAGTTTAGAGTGAGCATGAAGGCTACATATAGTTAATCTCGAGACTTTTTAGTTGCTTACAGAAATAAGGCTCAATCAATTAATATAACTTCCAATATACCACATATAACATATGTCTATAAAAAGAGGGACAGAATACAAATTGTTAATTAACTTTAAATAAAAACGAAAATGTGAAAGAATTGTGTTCTGAGAGAAAATATCTCCTCATAGTTGGCTTAAATAATAAAAAGGTATTTAAAACTATATTTAACAAAATTATCCAACAGATTACATCCAGAAATGTTTCTACCCATTATCAAAACCAAATTGTTCATGTCCTAATCACTTTTCAAACACCAAAATAATATACTCAAGCTTTCCATTATAATGCTCCTTCATGGAGGTTTTTTGATCCTCTGTCTTCCCTAAGAATTAGCTATTTGAATTTCCCGTAGACAAGGCAGGACTTGAGAGCCGGCAAGTGGGCCAATAAACGCTTTTCATCCCGCCCAGTTGTTATACAGTTTCCAAGGTTACCATATAAATAATCCCTTTTAGCTCAATACAAGCATCCACATCCTGAATAAAACTCTTTATAAAAATACCCACATTAAATCAGATCAACCCAATCATCAATGCCAGATAACTATTGTTACAAATGATGGCTGAGAGGATATCCAATGAGATTGGTCGTGTTATCGGAACTGGGGATCGAAATGGAATCCTAGTCAGTATATCTGCATCAATATTTACTCTGATAAACTTTTGTGCTACATCAAATAAACTTGTTACCAAGTGGTTAGGATTTCTGTATATACAGCCTATGATAGCTATTAGTGGCAAATTTTTCTCTCTTCATTTATTCAAAATATATTTATATATATTTATTACATATACATGTAACACACACAAGTAATTCTAATGTACATATGGACCAGATTGTCTGAAATAAAATCTAGTCTATTGAGACTCAAAAAGTCTTTTAAATATCACCTCTACACAATTTCCAAACCACATTTCATTTAAGCTAAGTTGTGAAGATAAGGATTCTATATTGAGACTTTATATTTGATGTAACACACTAAAGGCATTCATGTAAATACAGGGATACATCTGTAGAGAAGGACCAGCACTGTTACAGCCAGACACATTGCCCGATGCCACAGGTGGGAGTTTTTATGGAGTCTCTATTTACATATCACATTCCAGAGGCTGTATCAATGGAGTGTAAAGCCAATCTGACCCCAGATGATCAATACAGCTTCAATCAATATCATCTCAAACAAACACTTCTTTTAAGCGCCTAAAGAATAGGGCAATGAATAGGATAAGCTGCACATTTAAGCCTAAAGATAATCATTTTTACTCTATCAACTGTCTTGTTTTATATTAAACAGAACAAGAATTGTGTCAAAGAATAATTCCAAATTATTTACATATCCTTTATATACACTTTTTTAGTTATTTAATTTTATCTTTAATTTGAATTCACAAAGTTTTGAACACAAAATGCTTAGATTAGTTTTATCCATTTATTTTTAGTGTTAAGATCTGCTGAAGATTAGTTCTCCTAAATGATGTTGGTGCCAAAATTAACTGGAATGGTCATGAAGGCAGGTGGAAATCACTGACAACTTTCAACGTTCAAATATATCAGAGTCATGAAGTCAGACTCGTATCCCAGGAACAAGGGTTTTAATAGAAAACAAGTATGTTAAACTACTACAGATAAAGAGACAGTAGTGGCCAAGAAGACAAATGTTCAATATGTGATCATTTACATTCATTTATTGGTATACAATACGATGCTATATACACCAATGTAAAAGAAATACACATTTGCCTTTGTGTTTTAAACATTGTGATGGGTATTTCACCTTCGAGACTGTGACATACCCCAAAACACTAACACCAAAGTGTTTTGCTGGGTAGAAATAAAAACATTCCTCCATCTAATAAAGATAGTATGGCTATGGTTTATACATACAGCACTCAGCCAGAGGGTGACATGTCACATGAACAGTTGTTCAAATATAATGTACGCTAAACTACATGTAATGTACATAGCAAAACATGAGTGGCCAGGTATAAAAATATTCTTCAATTAACAAATTACAAAATATTTTTCTAAAGATTAATATATTCAGTCTACAAATGGCTACCAAGATGGTGAATATTGGCAAAATTTTGATTTGAAAGAAATCTGGTAATTAGCTAGGAGTTTTAGTGCTTGTGTACAGCTGCACTTGAACGATCAGGACACAGGTATCAATAGACAGGAAGCAATAAACACACGAGTATTAGTGATAACGCCACTGAGCAATAATGACAAATTTATCGCTTATTTCCTCCCTGCATAACTACTGGTTACTAGTTGATTACACAGCTTATTCATCCATCTCTGGGTGGGAAAATGGGTATCCTTATAATAGGTCTCATTGAACACAGCAGGACGGATTCATGTTCATTAAGACACTGTATGACAGTCATTCTTAGCATTTCAATTAGCACCTAAGAAAAAGGATAGATATATCAAAACAAAATGTTTAAAACCCTACACTTGCTGAATGTGTAACTTTTAAAGCTTTAAATTAAAATTAAATTTAACTGTTTTTAAGTATTGTAACATATTTCCAACATGCAGTTAGCAAATAAGTTAAAAAATTATTTCCCAATTTCAAGCAAGGAAAAGTTATTAATTAATGTACTGTGCTTTTGTGAGTTTATACACAGTTATAGCTTAAAGTGTGTCAAGTCTTAATTAACACCTGCAAATGACAACTTGTGGTTTTTTCTTTTTTAATTTTGTCCTACTTTAAGTCGTTACAAACTTTTAACTTTTGTTATAGTGTTTTGAAATTGAAAATAAATTATAATGTAAAATTCCCATATTTTATGGAGACCAACACATGTAGTTTATACATAACTGTTTCACTTCATGAACTCCACTCTACATGTATGTCTATCTGATAGTTTCTATTGAGAGACAGTGATGTTTATAAAACAGGTCTGTCAAAGTAAAACTGTATGACCTCTTTTAAAACTGCCTGTTGCCATAGCAGTGGTCATTAGACCTGAGTGAATATATATATATATATACAGATAATGATATGAACCAGATAGTGTATTATATACCACAGCAGTACTGTACATGTATGTAAAGATATAACACAGGCATGTATAGTCACCATACCAACCATAATCATTCTAAAAACTGACCAATTAAAATTGACAGTTGTACATTTCAATAGGATAAGAGATAAATGTGTCAAATTAAGTTTTTTTTATGAGTTTCATTACAAAAGATTTTTATTCATACAGATACATATATGTAATTCATCTAACTGGAGTGTTTCAAGTAGTACTGATAAAGATAAATACATACACATGCATATATGTATGTGACAATATCCCAGGACAAGTAGAGTCAACTGCCACATATGTACCCTGTCGAAACAGCTGATCTAAAGCTAGGCCAAGGCTGCAGGTTTCCATGGTAACGACCAATACTTTCCCTCCATCATTGTGTACATGTGTCATTGAAGGACTGAAGGACTAAAGCCCCTCTATATACAAGTAGTACTCTGTGGCATACTGTAGATGTGTCGTATTTACAATTATTATATAAGCTCAAATGCCACTTACAAAAATTAAACCCATTTTAACTTCTTCTTGTTTCCCACAATCTGTGGCATGAGCAAATAACAAAGTTACAGAACAAAAATCTACAAATAATAATATTCTTTTTTCTCCTCCAATTACCATTGTTTGAACATTCTGACAATTAGCATGATGTTTACATCTCAAAACTGAGCCATGTGAAAGCACTGATTGTTACCTTGGAAATATATACAAAATATTGTCGACTTTAAATTCTTAAAAATATGAAAGTGTATAAAGTTTGCATAAGTATTGCGTGTTTGCCCACTCATTAGCATCTTCACTTATAGATTTAGTATGATTTACTTCCTATTTTGCTTTTTTAATACCATGGAAAATCAAGGGGAATCTTCCAAAAATAGCCCATAGAATAGCGAAAGTAATCTGGAGTGACTCCCTCATATAACTGAGGTCCTCTGGGGGGACTTGATCCTGTGATGTGTTACTACCTACACTATGAATGAAGTGTTTCACGGTACTTTCACCCCAACCAATAAATAAAATAAAATAAAAATGCTTTTAATATCCATGAAAAAGATTTTGAAACCAGTATACTGCCTGATGCCAGCAATGTGAAACAGAACAATGCATCTACATGAACAGGACTACCACCCCTTATCCTGTCGGTGTCAACCTACATCGACAAACAGGTAGCTTGGTCATGGCCCATTAGATTCACCCCAAGGGGTACAAAAAGCCCTTTACTGTCTGGACTATTGTCAGGGTACATTGGGCATGCTACAATTATTTAACAGGTTCATACTGTACTCACTTCAACACTTTCATGTAATTGTAGAGCGAGTGTGCTGTATATGATCTCCCATATACCCCAGCCATCAAATATTACACAATCAAAGTAGGAAGATAAACATGTGAACATGCAAATTTTATAATGCAAATTCACACAGCAGACACTAGCTTTAAACATAGTCAGTTTAAATGTAAATCTGGACAACTGGCATATTTTGTAGGAATGAGATATTGAAATGTGTGTGTCACCAAGCTTACCTACCCTCTAAAGTATGAACTGTTACAGGGTTCAGTTGAGAGGCAGAACTAACCTGTATACTCTCCAAATAGAGAAATAACAACATATGTAACAACCTATCGATTCACAACACATCTGTAGCAAGAATTATTTTCCACTGCTAAGCATTGTGACAAACTTGAGGGCTACTTACGAAGGCTTAGGATTTAGGGACACATTCTTCTTAAATATATCTTCTTCCCCATTCGCTTAACAGTCCAACCAACTACTTAGTAAGTGGTGAGATATCTGAACTGTCCTGTAAAGTGGGTACAAACTCCCGGGTAACAAGGTCTCCTCAGAGTGGAGGACTGCAAGAGGACAAGGAGACAGAGACGCTAGTTCACATCCCTCAGATATTGGGGGGAAAGTAGAGGGCCAGCCAGCCAAACACACTGACTGGCTACAGCCTTTGACTCACTACACCATGTGATCTAAAATCTCCCTTATGCATATACAGATGGTGCCTTCTTTCCTGCTCCTCGCTTCATATCGCCATGGTTACTAAGCTATGTCACCATGGGAACCGAAATCAAGTGTCAATGTATTCAGAGGGGCCCAGTCTGTGTGTACAGTGGCCTATACTTGCACTGCTTTAGGCTATAGGCAAGTTAGAGAAAAAAGCTAGATATAGCACATCCTTATACCGGCTATACGCCTGAATTACTTTAAGGACATGCCTCTAAACCGTAACATATGCGACAACTTTAAACATCATCTCTTTTTAACAATTTCTAAATGAAAATAGTAAATGTCCCTGAGCTCACCAGTTTCTATATTCTCTCCATCCATGTTGTAGTGTAGAATATGCTGGTGTGTAATAGTAGATCTGTCACATGATAGAGGTATATGTGGGGTAGGATGCTCAGACTACTCAACTACAACCTGATCATAGTCTGTCTGAATCAACATGTGGACATCTCTGTATAACATATCCACTACATGATCAAATATTTATCAGAACTAACTCCAGCTGGTAGACTCTCACAGCTGATAAGAGAGTTAAGGGGGGAATTGTGTCAGCAGCTTCTGTTCACCTTAATTCACCCTACTAATTAACCAGTTATCACCTGTAAACTAACACACATCAGCATTACCTGAGGGATAACTATTTCCCACCTCTGGGAGTCCCTCAAAGGGCTGTCATGTATTAAACAGTCCAAGCTGGTAACTGATACTGCTATATGTAACATCCCCACAAATAACTAACACTTAACAAAAGGCCATTTATAATGAGACATCATGTATTGTCTGACAGATACTTCTCAAGTGTATTCAGATATCAGGATTGGGACAGATGAGTTGTTAAAGAATGTAACACAGCATATCATTGATTTGTGTCCCCTTCAACTGGCTCCAGCCATATTGGATGCAAAAGCAAATCACATTAATCTTTGAATAAAATGCAAGTTCAACGCAATTCAACAAAGAGTGGCCATTAATGTATTATAGACAACAATATTCAGCTATGCAACTGTCATCATGGTTCTTCTAATTGAACAGATATCTCTGGAAATATTTTAGAACTTTAATGAAGAAACTGATCAGAGAAAACAGATTTCATTACTAAAATAACAAAAATCTACTTATTTAAAAATATCTAAAAAAAACTTTATGTTTATCTGCAGATCGATTTTACTGTCTATCTGATCTTGGTTAATGTGGTACTCCTGACCCCCGACTCGTATTCCAAATATAATGATGCATTCTCCACTTCTTATTGTGCCTTGCTCAAAAAAGGCAAAAAACAACAGCAAACCTCCTTAAAACCAAGCACACCATTGTGGGAGTGTGACAGTGACCAAGTGTGTGACACCCTCATAGACTTGGGGTCCAATCAGGAACCTGAACCCCAAACCAGTACATCGAAGGAAGACCAGTAGCACAACACGCTAGGCACTGAGCAACAGCCCAAATCACATTTTCGTTGAGCTTATTTATAACTTATGCTCATGAAAATTCTTGAATTTCCATGCACTATAAATTACTAATTCTTTACCCCCCCCCCCCAATATCATGGACAAAGACATATGCCTACATAGGCTAATGTAAGGATAACACATGTGTATTTCTTTTTGGTAAACTTTTTAAGAAAGTGTGAATATATAATGGGTCTTATTACAGCCATTACAAACAATTTATTCATCATTTAGCTTTTCTACAATATTGAGAAATAAAACTCTCCAGTAATTGTTATCGATGAAAACCAAGTGTTGGCGTCAGTTTGCACTATGTCGACTATTTGACATAGCAAGTTTGATTATGTGAGCTGATACAGAAGGCTTATTAAAATCAATATCATAACACCACATGTGGGGAAAACAGACAGTTAGTTTATCTGTCGCCAAGGGACCCCAGGGATAGCTTGATATTGTCATGGTTACTGCTATACAACGACAACGCTTCAACTCTTTTACAGCGTGCCAGGCAAGGATGCCGATTCAGATCATAACCAAATCCAATCCTAACATTTACATGAACAACACACAAGCATGCAACAAAAACATTTTAAATTTATATATTAAATATTAAGAGTTTGATCTTTAAGAGTATGGAAAAAATATTGTTTAATATCTGCCAACAATAATGGGTGGTTCTCCATACATTGCTGAACAACAAAATATATGCGACCATTTACAGATATATCAGAAGTATTATTTTGCTTATGAACATCTTCATCATCCTCATATCAGAAAAATAAAAATGCCTGTATAACTCATCCAGCCGGTATTTAAAACTTTTACACAAAAAAAAGAACCCTAAAAACTTACTTCAACAAATTTATGTAAAGCTGTTTTATATCCATGGTAAACTTGTAAAACCATATCGACACAGAACAATTGTGGACAGTGTTTTGTGCACAAAAATACAGAAGAAAACCCCAGTCACAATAATGCAGCAATCTTCTTCCTCTCTTTGTAAAATGCTGTCTGGGTCATCAATGCTCAAATCTCCGTTATCTCTGCTTGGATGCGGCTAATGTTGGGTTACCATGGTAGCTAGTAACGCAGCTAACACATCGTCAGGGCAACAGGCAAACATATATTACTCTGGAAGTAGTTAGGTGAAGTGTTCCTAAGACAAGCAGCGAAACTCAAATCCTATCTGAGCCACATCTCCATCTTCTGGAGGCTTATTCGAACTACTTGTCCTCATGCAGTAGATATGTGCAGCTCAGTAGTTGAAATCAATCCATATAACGAACTACTCATTTGATAAACAGGGATGGGCTCAACTTGATTCCCCCCTACCCAGACTAATGATCTGATCGGATACAAATCTGACATAATTAGTCAACCTTGTCAATTACATAAATAAAGGACATAGGGCAAACTCATTGAAAATGATAAACCAATGATTTTTTTAGCAGCAAACACAGCCAATGGGTTGCAGCCACATTTTCACAATAATTAGGACACTAAAAAATATACATACTTTGTGATTTATATAACACTATCAACTGCAATCCATGTGACAATTGTAAATGCTTTTCGTATCAAATTACAAATGTTTTTGCTGTCATGGAGACCAATTTATACCCCAGGCTGTTACTAAGCAACTGAAGTGCATCAATAGAAAAAAATCATAAATTCACATAACATATCATATTTATACAGCTTTAATCGCAACTTCATTATATTACAAAAGTGCAGGCACACACAGCGACTCTGCTAGTCAAAATAAGATGATAACTTTCTGATGAAATCAGGTGAGAAAACAATGTGAAGTAGAATTCTGAGAAAACAATGTGAAGTAGAATTCTGAAACACAATTCATTTAACTTGGTTTGTTCTTTCACATTGTCTGTAACAGTAGGTATGTTATACCACCAAAAACATCACATGAATAATTTTTTCCTTCTTAAAATGTGTGAAGTTTTGCAAATAAATCAATGTATATATAATTTTGGGTTTTTTTTCATTTTGTTTAAAGGGTCACACAACTGTGTTCCAACCCAATGCTTCGAGGAAAACTTTCTTACACATACAGCAATACTGATAATACAAGAAGATAATATTCAAATAAATCAGGGGATCATGGTGAAAAGGTTGAAATAAGCTTTTTATTGGAGTTGAATGCCATACTTAGATTATTGAACTTGTGTCAGCGCAATGGGTTAAGGGATCTCTCTGAATCGCCATGGAAGTAAGATGTTTAACAAATTGGTTTCGTACTGACCCTGAATTTGATGGGAACTAGTCCCTGTCTCCTACCATCCGTTTTAATTTTATAACATTATCATTGATCACCTTGGAAGAGAAAGCACATTCAAAAGCTCATAATTGGACCCCGGTAATGTATTTATTTATATTAAAAGTTTGCTGACTATCGGTCAATTTACAAAGATGAAAGAAACAGTGGGCAGGATGGAGTGAACACTCACAGAGATCCGCAAGGGGACTACAAACCGTGAGCAGCACATAGGAGGATCAGTAGAGCGAAATGTTAACCACTGAACCATGGCCCTCACAAGACAGACCAAAGATAGCGATAAAAAGCTAAAGAGTAGCATTTGGTTTTTATTTTATTATTAACCCTGTTATCTCCAGAAACAAGAGCCTCTTAAATCAATAAGATAATGATATCTCTTTGTTGATGAACGAGGGGACAAGCGATAAAAGAAACAGCTATTCTACTTGTGTTCATATAAACATGGCCATTATTGTTTACCTAACTGTGCAGCCATTGACCAGGTACACACAGTTGTGTGGATAAACAACTGAGCAGTTTTACTGACAATATTCACTATTCTAGTCCATCATATCAAAACTAACTTCCCAGTGTGCCTGTATTGACATGCCATCTGCCACATTTCTACACAAACTATTATCTGTTACCATAGATACTAATGCTTCAAGCCGTTACTAAGTTACCTCGTCCCACAGCTGGTGCAAAACCCTCCCCATTCTCTCCAAGAAAAAACATTTCAACAGTGGAGGACACAGTGGGAGAATAAAATAATCCTTGAATTAAAAAGCCACCTAACCAGTTGAAAAACAAATGACCATTTATTCGAAAAGTCTCATCAAACAATAAAATGTCAAATAAGGTAAAAAGTTTTTAGGTATTTAAGCGTTGTTATCGTAACATGTTAATAAATGTTCATTAGTCCACAGACAAACATTCAGAAATAGTTGATGTGGAACTTGACAACATCTCCATTCTTGCCATAAAAGCAAGAATAAATTCTGGTTTAAACTACATCACCTTAAGAAGCCTTGAGAATGATAGGAGTAGTCACTACATTAATCTTAAGAAAAAGTCCATTGGCAGCACCAAAAACCACCTGACCACTTTTACTCTGTATCTATTTAGTGTTCTTTCAGAAGCCAGTGCCAGTCTAAACTAGTGCTCCTAGATTAATCAATACACCCAGGAGTAAAGTGTAGTGTTGAATTTTCTTCTGATGTAAGATTGACATCATCCATTTCATTCCAACAAAATTTGGCAAAAATCTAGTGTTGCTAAGCAAGATTACATACCAGTGCAACAGTTGTACATACCAGAGAAAAACATTCATCAAACACTTTTCTGTTTCCGTTGAATGTAAAATATGTTGCATATCCATAGCAAGCATTATTGGACTCCTAGCTTCGTCCATGGCATGACGCAAGACATTAACAATGTTAAAGAGGATTGTCATATTAAAATAAAATGATGTTTTTTAATCAATAAAAAGGATAATCATAATAAAATAACAACTATATCTAGAAGAACATTTCTTGATCAACATATTACATCATCAGTGTAATTCAGGGGAAAGTTTAAAAAAATAATTTTTAATTATTTTGAAAAATATGTGTGGGAAAAACTGATACTCAAAGAGGACACTGTAAATTTACACGACAGTCCTACAGGAATCGGACACATATTTCCCTTTTGTCTTTCATTTAAAGCTGTTAAAAAGTGATAATTTTCTGATTAAACCGTACCTGCTTGAGTCTGAGGAATCATGTGGCAGAAAGAGTTGACGTCTTGCACCAGCTAGTAATCCATAAGGGTTAGAGGATTTCAATTTAGGCTCAGGTGAGCATGTTAACTTGGTCATGGTGCTTCAGAGAAGGACAGATCTGTCAGAATTCAGGTGATAAAATACCTTTATATAGCACATCTGTGACCCATAGACAGGTAGTGAATTAGGGAGGAGCCGGGATTAGAAATCTACAGGTGGCCCCTGGCCCCCTTATAACACTTGGCCACAGGCCATACAAATAGTTAAATATACACAGTAGTTTTAATGGCTTGTCCAGTGACCTGCGGTGTATTAATGTGACTGAGATCATCACAGGGAGTCAAGCCACTCAGTCCTGCAGCCATAAACTTTACATCTAAGACCCCTACTGGTCCTTTCATTTCCAATTTAAGGAAGCCACCATTTCACACTCAAAACCAGTTACATTTCCAAGACAGTTTAAAAAATTAGGATCTGACAAAAAAGGAAATAGAAATACACTTTCAAAGTAAATATGAATAAATAAGTTTTCTTGGTAATCTGTTGTTTAAATATTGGTGTAAAACTAAATTCTTAATTTTTGCTTGAAAATAAAGAAATACAGAAATTTTTCACAAAGTGATTTTTCATGCTCTGTTCAATAATTACTCTTCTAAAAATACAATTAAAATGAGAAAATTGTTGAATTTATTTTGTTAGGGATGAATATGTCAAATTTTGGAATTATGAATTGGTACTTATTTTATACAGAAACATTTTACAAAGTGATTTTTCATGCTCTGTTCAATAATTACTCATGCTGTGGGTTCTTAAAATTCAAATAAAAATGATGAAAATTGTTGAATTTATTTTGTTGCATATGAATGTCAAATTTTAGAATTATGAATTGGTACATATTTTGCTCTGAGGTTGTTTTCACAGTATTTGTTTTTAAACTCATTGAAACACTGATCACTGGAATCCATTGGATACAGTGCAATCTTTACTTTCATTCTCCTCTAATCTTACAATATACCTATTTGAATCAACTAAACATTTGTGAGCTGGAGTTGTTTTTAGCATGTGTGTTTAAGACTACAGCTGCTGAAGAACAGATCATTGGATACAAATAACACACTCAGCTTGAACGAAAAATTCACAACAAAACACTTGTCAAAAAATTGCCTCATACAGCTCATCGCCCTAGGGGAGAAACCCATTGTATACACGTATCCATGGAAACCGGCCTGGGGAAGCCACAATGGGTAAAAGCAGATGTGGGTGCCCCCTGGCAGGTGGACCATCAAAACACTAACAATAACAACCCAATCTTTATACACCTTTGAGAAATTCAGAGGTTTAATTTTAGAGCAGTTTTAAGACATTGTGAGTTTGGATAGCAGGAGTCTGTTGTAGGAACACAACAGATCAGTAAGGCACAAGGTGTTCTACACAGACTCAAAATTCAACAAAATGTAACACCCTTAAACAACTTTGCTCTATTTGCATAAGAATATTAACAAGCTCATTATACACATACATTAAGATATAAAACATTTATTGAAACTCATCAGTGGGAATTATGCTATTAAGACATAAGCTCAGTAAACTTTAATCCCAGAGAAGAATTGAACTGTTAGTGATTATCTTTGGATGAAAATAAACATGCGTGTTGTCTACAACATATTGATCTCGCTTCCTTAGCATGTTTGTGAAGAAATGAACTGCATATCTTTTTACATTTGATTTAATAAATAAAGTACAATTTTATGAGTTTATACATAATATAAAAATACAAATACTAAAGAGATCAATCTGCAGTTCACCCTTCTCCAAATCTGAAATAAAACAGCCCAAAAATCTTACAGCACTGGAGACATTTCCTTCACATTTTTGTTTGTTTGTTTGTTTGATTGAGGTTTAACATTCTACTCAAGGCTATTTCACTTATTTGATGACCGACTGTCCATTTCACTTTGTTCCTTTGCTTAAATACGGTGGAAAAAAAGGAGGAAACCCACATAAAAACCATGATACATGTGATGGTTGATTAAAGTAAACTCGAACCCGTGGATGGTACATTGAAGTAGGACTAGTAGGCCCACACGCTAACCACTAAGCCATAGTTTCACATAATAAAGCATAGTAATAAGTACTAATAACTCTAAAAACAACATTTGGAATTCATGATTAACTCTGCATTTCAGTTTATTTTTCACCATGGTTTGATCACTAAACCGAATGTTCAGTCATTCATGAAATGATATACCTGTTTCTTTTTTTTAAAGATTTATGAAAGAATTTATGTTCTCGTATATGTATTTTTCACCAAGTTTTCACCTGTCTTTTATTGGTTACCTCATCTCCACTTCCAAAGTGTAGAATATGACCTGCGAAGAATATACGGTACCCATAGACACATGATACATATATCATATAGTGTGAACCAGAGTAGAATGTTCACATTTACTATTGTGGTATTTATATCAGTGCCATCTGACAGTAATATAATAATCATTGAAACAGCTGTAGTTTGATCAAGCTAGAGAGAGGCATATCAGATAACGTGATTATCTAAACCTTTAGATACCAGTCATTTCAAACATGGCATGTCTTGAGTCTGGACCAAAGGTTAAATGCTAAAGCATAGATCACAGTAATCCTGATCACATCTAAACATTATCTGATCATCAAAAATAACATCTACCATGGAGTACATATTGTACAAAGTTCCTAACAGAAAGAATAGTTCAGATGCTAAAGGTCAACAGACATGACTAAAAACACTTGTTCTGTTCATCTCCTTCAGACTAATCTTTTAACAATTTTTTAAAAAATTTTTGTAACAATTCAACCCAAGGTTTTTTGTTCCTGGCCAAAAGTTAGACATCTAAGCAATCAATTAAAATACTTTTTTGCGTCAACTGTGAACACTAACAGCAGGCAAATGATAGACAAATCTCCTAACATAGTGTAAGGTTGTTTAACTGTGACCTTGAGCTAAAACATATACAACAGATTTTTTAAATTCATGCCATCTTTAGCGCATTGTTTTTTAGAATCAATCCTGCATCTGCAGTTCTACTATCGTGGAAATTCCATGGTTTCAAGCTTGTCCAAACTGACCATACTTAATGTAGGAAACTTTTCAGGTTGTGACAGTTTATTCACAAGGGTTTTAATGTCATACTCAAGGGTATTTCACTTATATGACAACAGATTGTCAATTTCTCACTGCCTCTCTTCAATTAGGGTGGAAAACCAAACCTTGTAAAAGCTATCATCAGGATTGTCAGTGCAACCTCCTTGGAGTCCCTCCTATACCCGAGGTGGACAAGCATATAAACTTGTCAGTGCCACCTCCTTGGAGTCCCTCCTATACCCGAGGTGGACAAGCATATAAACTTGTCAGTGCCACCTCCTTGGAGTCCCTCC
>JAQQZZ010077692.1:0-20033 GCA_030265115.1 Mopalia vespertina
TTGGAAATAACAGTAGCAATGGCAATCGGCCTATAATTATCGGAGTTGTTAATATTGCCAGTCTTATTTTTAACAATCGGAATGACAATTACTTCAGTAAGTGCAACAGGCACGTGTCCGTGGGAGAACATAGCATTGATGCATAGTGACAGATGCAAGATCAAGAGGTTATGTTTATAGTCTGCAAGACTGATAACTATAGATTGCTTCTTATCACTGGGTGTTATACATTATATCTGTGTGTGTGTTACTTGTAACTTGCCTCTCGTTAATATTGGGCAAAGTCTGTAATGTAACTAATGAAGTTGGTGAATTTTTTTTATCTCAAATAAAACCATTTATTAATCTCTGCTGGCATAGACAATTCAGTTTTACAATGAGATTTAAAGTGTTCCTTTTACTGCTTTACTTCCTTCAATGCTTTCGTTCCTTATCATTGTGCACGAAACTGTGTCAATGTTCAGGCAGTTTGCTACATGCTAGACATTGTAACTTCGGATTTTTTCCAGTGTAACCTTTGGTACTTTCCGTTGTGACTTCTGATACGTTCCATTGTGACCTCTGATACGTTCCATTGTAACCTCTGATATTCTCCTTTCTGACCTTTGGTACATTCTGTTGTGACTTCTGATACATTCCATTATGACATCTGATACGCTCCATTGTGACCTCTGATACGTTCCATTGTTACCTCTGATATTTTCCTTTCTGATGGTAGGTACTTTCCATTCTGACCTCTGATACGTTCCATTCTGACCTCTGATACGTTCCATTGTGACATCTGATACGCTCCATTGCGACATCTGATACGCTCCATTGTGACCGCTGATACGATTCATTTTGACTTTTGTTGCTTTCCATTCTGACATTTGATACGTTCCGTTGTGACCTCTGACATTTTCTTTTGTGACCTTTGGTACTTTCCTTTGTGACCTCTGATATGTTCCATTGTGACCTCTGATACGTTCCATTGTGACCTCTGATATTTTCCTTTGTGACCTCTGATACGTTCCATTGTGACCTCTGATATTTTCCTTTGTGACCTGTGGTACTTTTCATCGTGACCTCTGATACCTTCCATTGTGACCTCTGATACGTTCCATTGTGACCTCCGATACGTTCCATTGTGACCTCTGATATTTTCCATTGTGACCTTTGGTACTTCCCTTTGTGACCTCTGATATGTCCCCTTGTGACTTCTGATACGTTCCATTGTAACCTCTGATATTTTCCTGTCTGACCTGTGGTACTTGCCATTGTGACCTCTGATATGGTCCATTGTGACCTCTGATACGTTGCATTCTAACTTCTGATATTTTCCATCGTGACCTTTGGTACGTTCCATTCTGACCTCTGATACGTCCCATTATGACCTCTGATATGTTCCACTTTGACCTCTGATACGTTCCATTGTGACCTCTGATACGTTCCGTTGTGAACTTTGGCACGTCCCATTTTAATCTCTGTGAAATCAGAGGTGTTAAGGTCAAGACTCTTCGCAACATGTGATGGAAGAACTTAAATAATTGAAAAGTTTATTAAGGAAATATTATAATGAAATTTGTACATTTTATCGAAATAATATCTGTCTGTACCCAGAACTAATAGGGTCCATTTGGGAGAATAGCAACTCCCAGACGTATGCTCTTAAAACGTCGACAGAGGTATACCGGTGTAAGGGACTTAGTGGAATTCACATACTTTGCTTTCTAGAAACAAGACATGGTAATATCAACTAACTCAACACGCATACGTCTCATGCACATGCAGCTCAATATTGACTACGTCAGACTAACGTCTAGCGCAGCGCGACGTTCATTTAGCTGCTGAACGCAAATCCTATTATCCGTCTATCAATACCTATTACCATGTACATACATTAAGATTGCCCCAAGATTATTTCCCTATACCCTTAATATTATTAAATTACAGCAATAAATCGATACACTAAAATTTTAAACCGTACTTAGCAGTTAAGTTGGCATAAAAACCAACCGTTTTTCGCCATGCCCTCTGACACCATTCTTCAACAAAAACTGATGACTTCACCTACAGGCTAAAATATGTTCTCCGGGAAATGCTTTGATCACGTGACAATTTAGTCACGTGATTATACAAAGTGACAGGTCCGCGTATCGTTTGTGATTCGCTTTATCGCTCGTATCGTGTACGGAGATGATATGCATAGCAAACTTTGTGCAAAGGAATTTAGCATTCGGGTCAAAAGTACTGTACGAAAATTAAAAACGGCACGACGTCATCGACAATGCCGCTGTTCTTGTAATTTCACAGTTACTTCACTAAACGCAAACTTTAAGATAGGATTAAAGCTTTCTTAGCTTGTCCGGCATAGTAAAACTGCAGCCTGATAAATAACATTAAGAATGGTCACTGTGTGAATAGCCAAACAGCTTTTGTTAATTTTACGTTTTTGCGTGCATCAATTAAGGGAAAAGGGGATGACCACTATGACAAGTCGTTTTATCACTTCTACCTTTATTCTACATATGGTGAATTCTTTTTCCACATATGTGAAATTCTTTTTCACATATGTAAAATAATGACTTTATTTTACATATGTGAAAAAGATTTTCACATATGTGGAAAAGAAATCAACATATGTGGGAAGGAATTTCGCATATGTGAAATTCTTTTTCACATATGTAAAATTAATTAGTTATTTTACATATGTTGAAAAGAATTTCACTTATGTAAAAAAGAATTCAACATATGTGAAAAAGACTTCGACATATCTAAAATAAGCCTTAATTCCAGTGGAACTGTTTTGTAGAATTGTGAAATAAAAGCACCCACGACCTAAATTACTGGCTTCAGCCTGTATTTAGCGGCAATCAAAAAATACAATATGATCAGAACATCCCCCCTCGGCATTTCGCAAAGCATGTGTTACTTTCTAGCGAAGAATAAATCAGGGAAACTACATTTGTTTTATAGGCCTACAATTGCTACCGATTCTGTATAGAGCATTACTACGTCTGATTCATCGGGAAAATAAAATGATGTAGTCTACAATAAAAATACTGAATAAGAATAAATCCGTCGTCTAAAGTAATATTCACTCTTTATTTGTCACCTTAATTGTCATTTTTCATAATAGAATGTATGGTTTTCTATTGTTGGCTGTAAATATATGCGAGTGTTCGACTTTTGGCAATCTGCACTCAATGACCTATGTATAACAATGATTATTGTCTGCGCTTTGCTGTGTTGTTGTTGTATTCTCGCTACAGTGGACCAACTGGCGCAAGACCACTATTAATTTGCCATAAGTCGTAATGTTATCGTTTGGCCCCACAGCTCCCTCCCAAACTTTCGTTGGGCGAAAACGCCTGACACAAACCTTAATCAGTCATTTTGGAGTTCCCCATTAAAATCTTGACAAGGCATGACGGATGAAATTTTGAGCTAGAAGCCCTGGAGTATGATATGGGGTATCAAGCTACCTTCAGAATGTAAACAACAGCCGAATCACCCCTCCATCAAATAGTGATAAATACACCAAATATGACCTATTTAGGTTATAATATTACACTGGAAAAAAACCTCCACTCAATTACTTCACATCAATACCAAATACTCCACCAAAAACAAATTTCCACCAGCAGAATAAATAAAACAAGACAACACACCATATTTATTAAGGACTATATTCCAAGGTGACAAAAACGGAAGTCTATAATAGTGATCTCATGCCTGTTCCCCTGCTGTTTGCTGTATTCGCGCTAAAATGTAGATGCCCTTCCTGGCTTACAAATGCAGTGTGTTTGTTCTTTATATCCTTTAGTTCTTGATTTGTTCATAGTTAATAAACATTTCGCTTGTCAGTTAGCTTTCCCGGTCTTCTAGTTATCAAACGATAACCAAACAGAGGTAACTCACATGAATTTATTTTCATCATATGACTGAGTTACCCACGTGTTTATTGTTGGATAAACAATATCCAATTCGGAGTTTAAATTCCATCGTGAAGGAATCACAGGTGGGACGATTTTTCAAATTTCGTCTGAATTAAAAGGTCCCATCCTTTTGCTCTGTGCATAGTTTTAATGAGTGATGGTTGCCGAAGTCGAAACATCCAATTGAACCCCAAACTATACTTGTCATTTCCAAATTTATCTGAAAGATGTTCGTGAGGGATTCACAAATATTATGTGACGGAATCACGAGTACGATTTTACAACCGTCAAATTTAAGAACATTATTACTAATGCTCTGGTCTTCCTAGAAAGAAAAAAAAAAACCAAGGTATACTGGTTTGGCATTGAAAAGAGTGGATACAAGTAACATAATTAAGAACAAAAAATAGACAATTGAAGGAAATATTGAGTACTTTTGACATGAAACTAAAAGCTGTTATTCGGCAAGATTCACAATTTGTAAAGAAGGAAGATTATTTCAATGACACAAGGAAGTCTTTGTGGTCTGTGTGGGAGCAAAAGCAATTCGATGACCAAATATATTAACTGTTTTATATCAGTAGTTTTGGAACACTATTTTACAGTCCACAATATTAAGTAATATCCCACGAATCATTTGTGGGACTTAAGAGGCCTCAACAATGTTAATTTATAACTATTTGATTAAACACATATTGAATGAGAAATGTGTAACTAACAGGCAATTCTTGGATCTTGTCAGATAAGAGAGAATCCAGAGGCACTTGTTACAAATAAACTGTTCATTGTCATCTATGATTCCATTAGCTTCAGCACAGGATTCGTGGAACCATTTGTTACAGGTACATTTTAGCCAGTCCTCAATCTTTTTGGGGTCTCCAAGACTACCATACAGCCTCTCCGTCACCTCTGCTCGATATTTAAGCTAATGGAATATCATCTGATTCCCTCGATACATCATGTGTTTCATGTGAGCTCATAGCCTTTTCCGAATTGATTAACACATGTGATTTACTGTTATGGGCAGATTTGTAAAACTTCGTAGAAACTGTTTCGTCTCCTTCGGTTGATACATGGTGAACATTTATTATACCACGAACTGGCAGTGGAAGACCAAGTTTCTTCTAGACTAAGATCATTACATGTGTCATCAATGTCCTTTTGTGTACAATGAATAACTTTGGCATGTTGGGTCGGTTCCATGGCTGCATCTGCAAAAGATTGTGCATCAGTGACAACAACTTGCCTAGTAAGAACTGTACCATGTACCATGCGCTTAATATTCCCCCCGAGAGCGTCATTGGGGCCTTTCCCATGGCTGGTAGCCAGGTAATTCCATTTTATTTTCAACTTAAACTTTTCCTCTAGCTGTAGTATGAGGGCGAAGATGTATCGGTTTTTGAACTGGCTGCTTGGTCCGTCTGTGCAAATATTGAAATTTTTTCAAAACCTGCAGCTGTCCTAATATTTTCCAAGGCCAGACTGGTATATGTTGCAACTGCTCTTTTCTCATGTTCCTTAACATCGGAAACCACAACGGATGAATCTCGAAGCCCTCAGTTCCATACCATTATTGTGAAAATTGTAATCTGACGCTGCCGCCAGTATGCAGATTTGATTTCGTCATGAAATGTCGCTGTATAATCTTCAGCAAAATCCATCTGTAGTAAACAGGAGGTGCTGTCAGGGGCCTTGGGCCTCCGCTTTGTCGTTTTCATATGATTCGGATTATTTTCCTTTTATGAAAACATGCCATTGAAACTTTGGTAGCATATTTTTCAACTTGAAGAGGGCATCCTCCAGAGTGCTTTCTGTTTGACATTTTATTAAATAACCCTTACTATCTTCCCCACACTGATACCAGCGACACGTTTGATCAATGTTAACCATATTGTCTGTAAATGTGGCATCAACAATCTTTCCATCACAGCATTCCTCACAGTTATTCGACATTCAATTTTCAGAAGATACATCGCATACACAAAGGGTTAGGAATCCGTGTTTGGAGTACAGTGGTATCGTAGAGCAGTTTCTATGAAGACGTTCCAGCAATAGAATTACGTTATTATGGTACTTACAACCGCCAACATTTTGGGGCATCTTTGAGCTCAAAAGTACAAACTTTGGTCGAAGCGAAGCAAAAGAAGATTTCCTCACTGCATGTTCTGGGTTATCGCCTTTGAACAAGTGGAAAGCTTCCGATATAGTCATGTGGCGCTTTTGTTGCTTTACCTCCATCCCATTCTCATCCCTCTGTGTAATTGCATCAGCTTTGCCAGGAGCCATTCTTGATATTGAATTACTTTGGTAAAAGTTGTGAACTGTTGATTTGGTGTCTGCGCTGAGACCTGCCGTATTCTGTTTTGGGAAAGTGGTTTTGAATTTAACTGACAAATACTTTGACGCAAAACCTTTGTTTTGCTTTGCCGTAAGATAAAATGGGGCTTGACCGTCTCCATCGTTGCTATCTGGGGTGTTTTGTTTTGTCCTATTATTGACCTTAGTACGCCACACACGTGTGTTAAGCTTGTTTTTTGGTTAAGTGCTTGGACTTCTTCAGGACAGGGGCGGCGGAACCGGGGGGGGGGGGGGGGGGGGGCGCGGGGGAACAAAGAGGGCCAAGGGTATATATGCCCCCCCCCCCCCCAATAATTTCGAAACTTTATAACCGTTTCCGTTCGGTCATAGCCTCTATCTAATTCTTGTTGTAATATATGTTTTCATTTTTGACTTGAAACATACTTGGTACTCATGAAACCCAATAATACAAATATTTCTTCTGCAAAATAAGCTGAACATGTTTTGCTATTTATTCTTTTACAATACCGGTATACTATTTAGAGTTTTTAGCCGTAACTCATCATAAACACCAAAGTAGATTGTTTGCTTGTTTTTTTTTTTACGCTGTGCTAAGGGCTAATTCACCTATATGACGGCGTGCCAGGCAAATGGGTGGACTATCCAGCCAACATACTCATATGGGTGTAATTTTAGGTGCAGGTGGAAATTACTTGAAGGACGACAAGAAATTAATTTCAGGGCGAAGAGCTGTCAATAATGTCGGGTATAGAAATCGATTACAAAAGAGAATGTAGAAATTAAGTAAATAAAATATAACAAGGTTTACAAATATGAAGAAACGGTTAATCGAAGCAGAGTTCATGGTGTCTTATAAAATACATTGCACTGCTTTTTCTAGACACTATATAACAAAAGTAATGTATGGAAACTATTATGAGACTCATAATTCAATTTCTTATTTCTAGAAACTGTGGCCCTCGCTAGACCATGGACTCGCCGAATGTCTTGGTGAACATCACACAAAAGAATCTTCAGACGCCTGGAGACGGTATTATCTTTACATCTGTCATCAGATGAAAGAGGGCATGAAAGGAACCCAGGAGGACTCAACGTGATGTCTAGTTGATGTAATGTTCAGAATTTGCCTGTGTGTATGTGTTGTGACTTTGAGTGTCAGACAGTTGATTTTGTGCAACAAAAGGCACAGACGATTCAGCAGAATGAATTGCTATACTTCTCACTGATATTTGTTCACCCGGATTCTACCAGTTTAGAAAGTAGTGTGAGTATGTCGAAGCTTTCAAAGCCAACAAGAACACTGAGAAAGCTGGAAATTGTTTTTTTAACCATAGGCTTTATGGAAACCATCAACACCAGTCCTAACTCGAGTCTCGTATTAACCCATTGTTTACCAAAGGGCCCCAGTTCCGCGAATCCCCTATACTGTTTTATGCAGACTTCCCGTTACCTATAATAGTTCGTTATACTAATTGTTTAATGACTCTTCGTTGTTGTGGTAGATTTGAAGAACCAAAAAATTATTTAAGGTCCATCTGCGAAGCTATATTGTTTTACGGAGTCTTATGTCCAACAACAAAAGCATTTCTGTTTCCACCTTAAAACTCAGATTGATACAATTTCTGGGATTATGTTCCGATCAACAGGCTTCTTCGAATTTGTTTTTGTTTAAGAAAACGTCTTAAATTTAAATGAGAAAAGGATGCATAATAAAAGTAAATATCGAGTCGTAACATCATGTATTTCACTGTATGTGTTTTTTAATATGCTATTTGTATGAAATTAATATGCTAGTAATTTAATTAATAATTACTTCTATTTATTATATATGTTATGAAATTACTAATATATTATAAGTCAGAATGCAAGAAATCAGTATGATTGCATATCAGATATTCGATTCCTACAATGAAGTTACGTTGCTGAAAACAATAAAACACAAGCATACAATCTGAGGTACATCAAATATATACGAAATGTCTCGTTTGGGCTGATGGATCTATTTGCTACCGGAGGTTTCCGCAAAAAAACGTGGAAAAGGGGGAATATTATGGAATTACAAGTACACAATTAAAAGTGGAAATACCAGTTCTAAGCAGGACTTTTTGACCTCTTATATCCGATTTGGACGTAAAGTTCCCTGCAAATATTTATATAAATTTCTTGTATGGATTGAGTTTTTGAAAATATTTGAACACGGCAATTCTACAGTATGCAATTTCTCACAATGTTTTCAGGACTAATCTTTGCTTAGTTGATGGGGATTTTGTTGTTGAAAAAAAAAATACCCCGAGGAAGAAGACAACGATTTCCATTTGCTTTAATGGGAAGTAGTCTTTCGCATAAAACTAGTTTCTGATAATCAGTTTAAAGGGGCACGGGCTCAGTAATCCCTTCCGATCATCCACGCATGAGACAGACTCAAGTTATTCCATCAATATCTTCTCCAAAACTGGTTGCTCTGCAGTAAATGATTTCTGTTTATATAAAAAGTGGTTGTCGTCAGAAGAGTTTTAGCCAAAACAATTGTCCAGGAACGAATAACGGATTGGCCACGAAACAACTCAACATACCCGCTGAATGTGAATTCATTGTTAAACAAAGTAAAAATAAATAAATAGTAGTCCCAATTTGCAGATATATAGCATATTTAAGACAAGATTGTGAGTAACCACCTATATAGAGTTACCATTTGATATTTTCGAGTGGTTGACGTCAAAGTTGTTCTTAACTTACCAACATTACCGCGGACTGTTCCCTCAGATATAAGGGGCAGCATGAAGCGAGCTGGTTATGATGTCTTTGTAGTGTATCCTGTGATAGTCTTGTCTCGACATTATTTATTACCGTCATATAAGTGAAATAAACATAAGTACGGCGTTGAAAACAATGAAACAAACAAACAAGCAAACGATTTGGCATATAAAGAATTAGCCTAAGTAGCTTAATGTGTTAAAAAATCTGACATTAACAACTCTATAATACAGAGAGATTGCCCTTATATGCCCAGAATGTCGTCTTCCTGACTTATATAATCAAACGGATGGTCTTACCTCCATGGCTTGCGTATAGACCGCTCGGTCATAAAGCAGGACCTTTTTGTAGGATTGGCACACGTCAATAATATTAAACAACAGAACCATTTTGAATGTAGTTATATTCGGCAAATTACCGAAAATTGTTCGGTCGTCAACAGGCAAGTTACAGCTGTAAATACACCGGGACTATTCTATGATGTCATTCAACTGTAGATAAATGCAATTTGATTATAAAAGATACTAACAAATTGATTTATTCTTAAATAAACAAAAAATTGTTCTATTTTATGCTGACCCACATTACACATTTTCAAATTTGTTAAGCAGCTAAGATAGTGATGGCGCAGATGTATCCCAAAGTTGCAGTCTGCGTTGAAAAGCTTGATGGAACTTGATGGTAACAAAATGACGGATGGCCAGACCGAAGACACGTGGCTCTCTTGTGTTAAGATGAAACCGAACATTTTTTGGATACCAGTTATAGATAACAGTGTGGATTATATCAATTTGGTTTTTGTCTTTTGGCCGTCACTTTAAGATGGCTGAACATTACTTGTCCAAGGGCTTTCTTCACGTTTCTCTAACATAATTGGCAATGCCATCAACCCAATGTTTTTAACTTGTTCCCATATGTACCATGTGTGAAATGAAAGAAACATCCTTTCAACTACACACAGGGGAAAACGTTAGTTGTCGCCCTCTGTAAATATTATACAATCGACCGGGATACCAGTGGGAGTTCTATTATGTAATTGCTATTATCTGCAATTTCAGAGTTGAGCAGATAGTACACAGAAACTGGTTGATTTCAAGAAACTTCGAAATTGTCACATTGTCAGTGAAACCGAGACGATGTCAAGACGGTGTTTCGCTTTGCCCCAAACTTGTAAACTCTGTTCTTCTTCATAGCCTAGTTAGATGCTCAATCTGGAACGAAATTTCTGAATTAGGTAGATTTACGAATACATCATGTCAATCAGCTGTCAATTTAGTGTCCGCTAGAGACCAGTCCAGGTTGATCGTTGTTACTATTTAACGCACGCTTTGGAATCTTCATGCTGCATTCTTTTCCTATGCAGATTTGCAAGAATAAAAAACAAAAAAGTCATGAAATTATGTCAATTTCCGTGTATCAGTTGAACTTTTTGCTAGAGCCCTGTCTAGGCTTTAGCTTAACTGATTATTAATTATCCCAGGATTTTGGAATTCCTCTCAGTACGCACATGTATAACAGAAAAAAAAAATTGAGATAAAATTGTAAAGCTTGGAAAACAATATGAGATAGCACGGTTATTGCTAGAGACACAAATGTTACAAATTATTTTACATCAAAATAATTATGATAACGAAATAAGAGGACCATAATGTGAATTTTAGATATAGGTAAAAAAGACATTGCCAGAAGGGCCGGCAGAAAGTACCATATAACAGAAGAAATTCCCGCTGTTAATGTAAATCCTTATTACTAATTCAGATTGAAAACAAAATAATTAGTTTCAAAGATCATCGCAAATTCAAATATTCAACATTAGACAAAATAAATAAATTATAGATGGCACGCAATTTAAGGTGATATTATTGATATAAAAATCGTAGGAAAACATTTTTTATGTACACCTGTAACCCTTAACCCATAGGGACACCAGATTCCCAAGAAGAGGGCATCATTTAGCGTACTGTATATACCATAGTTTGCAAGTCATATAGTTCACAATCACAAGTTTTTAGGAACCAAAAACACCCCTATGCAAATTTCCGGATGAATGAGCTATGAATTTAAGTTTTGTTCCAGCTCTCACGGAGATGTATCTTGTTTATTATGTGTCCTTGACGGGCTAGATCTTGACAAATATTTAACATAGGATTTTGAAACTTACATGCTGCGTTCTTCTCCAAATAGAGATGCACAACGCGGAAAAGAAAACGTGGATTTATGCATATTTGCATGGGTTACAGAAAAAAATAGCATACCTAAAACGAGATATAGTGTCATTGAAAACAGCAACTGCTTTTGTTTTGCATTAAAAAAACATTTTTTTAGCTTTGCATGCAATCATTTGATTTCTAATAGGAAACATTATAGGTAATTTGGGTTAAACAGTTTAAAAGTAATAGTTATTTAAAAACAACGGATCTAGGGAATTATTCGGGTACATATAATTTAAGTCTAAATCAGACTCTTCTGTGTTTGTTCACCGACATGAAATGGTTTTCTGGAGAGTTGCTTTTTGAACCATCTCAGGTGGCAATTTGCAGATATTAGTGATAAGTGAAATGTACTGTACTCCACTACATCAAATATATTGCATGTTTTTGCTTAAATAGAAATAAGAATAAAAAAAATAAAATAGCGATATCGCAAGCAGATTACAATAAAGCACGAACAGTGCCAACAGCTATGCAATGATACTCTATTGTACTTTGGTATCATATTAGCTTTCTGGGCACTAGAACGCATGACTTGAAATAAGGATATAGGCAGAGCTGGCGAAGTGTTTGCAATTGTGTTTCTACAAGACTTGTCACCTTATGCTGAGAAAAGTTTCATTAGCCGATCTTTACGAGCTGGTCAATAAAACCAGTGATTATTCTCCAGGTCGTCAGGCACTAAAGAACCAAATACAATTTCCAGGGAAGTCTAATCGATTTGTCTTTGATTGTTCTTGACTGTCTCTCTACGTCGCATCATGGGTTATTTCCTTCCATCAATTTTCAGACACAAAAACAACAAAAAAACGACTTACAATACCATGATTAAAAACAAATTGCGAGATGCCTTTAGAAAATGTGTTTGAAATACCTGGATATTGTTGGGAAAGTGTGTTATATTTATGAATGCATGTGTTATTAAAGCCAAAAAGCTTTTATAGCTTTCCATTCTCTTGATTAAAGGTGCATTCTCATGATGAGATTTGTAGTTACGACTTCAGGGGATTCCTCTTATTTGTGGCATTTTGATTGGTGGAAAAATTAATATAGAATAAGCGACCAACCAAAACGCAAAAAATTAGGGGAATTCCCCGAAGTCGTTACTACAAATCGTACTGTGAGAATACACCCTAAACGGATAAATCAACAATATGTTAACCAAAATGCCCACTTGGAGCATTTCGCACCAAATAAAATTTCCAGTAATTGTTCATAGATAAAATAGTTGACTGACACATTTGTATTAATTCCACTCATATCCAATTAAATTACTTTATATTTTACTTATGTGTAAAAACGAACATATCCTAGGTTAGGTCATTATTTGCTCAACGTATTGATCAGGACTAATCATATGACAAGTTTAATTTACTAGTGTTTTTGTGAAACACCTTGAAATAAACACCTCAGCAGGACTCAGGTGGTTTGAGAGGGGTCGGTAGTGAGGTATATATGCAACCAACAGTATACATCTGTCAGGAGATTTGATATGACAACTTGAAACGGATACATGACAGCATCAAAATGAGTAATTCGTTCTTCGGATTTACCTATTCATGTACATGACAGTGTATAAATAGTCTTTCGGATAAGTTTATTTACATAACAAAATAGTATCTATCTTAACGCGAGCAATTGCCATCGTCTCAAATGTTTCGAATGGTTGTGTATTACAGAGAGATATTCCTTATTGAAAGGATTATTTGCTAAAGTCTGGAAATGTTTTTGATTGGTTATGCTTAAAGAAACACGGTTATTTTAATATTATTAACCAATTTCGAGTAATATGACTAAATATAACTGGCCATGCAGTGATCCAATAAGGCGGGCACAATTAGATATATTTTCTTTTAGAAATCAAAGATTGTTCAAGCGTAACGACGCTAAAGTGCTCAAATAATTCGCCTCGTAGATCACTTGACTTACAGCAAGCTGTTTAAATACACCTACAATATGTATGTGGGTCAAATGTGGAACTGTATCACCTAATGTATTCCTAACACAACAGTTGAATTACATCACAACGATAAGTAATCTACTGACCTGAATATTTGTCACCTACATGTTCAAATTCAATCCAAGTGATTGTAGAAGCGAAACTATTTAATATGAATAGATCAAAGGTTTGCCTGGGCTTTTTGTTTATTTTGTGTGGTAATGGCGAGGAGTTGCTAAGAAATCCTGATATGGAAAGTTTGTCCGATTGGGAATGTTATCACTTTAACTGCACGCTCTCAACAGACACACACACTGGCAACTACGCGATACTGTCCTCAGCTAGGTGAGTAGTGTATAAAGTATAAAATTTACAAAGAACAACTTCGGAGGCTTGGGTGTTTGTGCCCTTTTGAGTGGGATAAAACACACCTTGCTTAACGATATTTCACTTTATATCATGTCGAATTATCCACAACCTTTGATGTCACTGACAAAAAGAGAAGACAAGATAAAATATTAGGTGAAAAGTTAATTGAATATCACGTTTGGATTTCATGGCACAGGTCGATTTTTCAGGGATGAGATAGAAACATATGGTATTCAATAAACTAAGAAATTGATATGCATACCAAATCTTTTACGTTATATGTACTTCCAATTCCTTATGCCACTTAGACGAGCGATTAAGATACAACATTTTGCCAACGTTGTGTAATAAGAACGATTGTCCAAATTAATATTGCAACAAACTACACTTCTACTTCATGTTTCTTCTTGGTTTAATCATTTAGAACTAGAGCACGATCGAATCCCTTGACAGAAAATGTGTAACTTTGTGACTCAACTGTTAAAATTACATCTTGAGAATACTTATAGCTGCCTTTTGGATAATTTAACAACACATACTTGTAGCATATGTTGTTTACATTAAAACAAACCAAGTCTTTGACTGCGCCAGAAGTCTTCCATATAGAACCATACAATCCAATAGCAAATATTTCCTGTATAATTTGTACTTTTTCAAAATTAACATGCTGGACAGACCTAAGCATTTCTCACCAATGTAATTTTGCCTTATTACACTGGATGCTTTATGAAAACTCTCACTTTGTAGAATTGATACAACTACTCATTTGGAGAAAAAGTAATGAATGGCTGAACACACTATAATAAACATATTTGCCATAGGGCTCACATCCATGATGGTCCCTCTCAGATCGTGAAGGTGCATCCTGGATATCACTACACCATCAACCCCTGGCAGAAGGTTGTCACCGATAAAGACAGAGTACAGAAAGTAGTTATCGAAATCCAAAACACATTTTCTAATGGTAAGGAAATCACAATTACGTTCGGAGCGCAGGGGTATTTCGGCTACGCTATGTAGGCCTATTATCCAATACAACACCTTACTTTAGTTGTTTCCTGTATCAGTAAAAGAGAATTGAGATCGCATTAAACATCGAAAATTGTCTCTTAACATATTGGCGTGTCTTCTCCTCGGAGCAACTATACCACTATAAATGATGAAAATATTTCCAGATTTAATACATATTGAACTATGTAACACTTTAACGACTGTTTATGCAGTCTCGGATGTTGAATGGTTATTACCCTAAATCAGTCCATAACTTTCCGTGAGACCAATCAGTTAAAGAGTATATTCCATAAAGCAGTTTGTGTAAATGTAGAAAATGGGAGTATTTTTTGTTCATGGGATTAAACATTTACTGCATTTGGCATTTTGTCTTTTCGTTGAATTTATTCCCAGAAAGTCGAACATATGTAACCGTGGCTTACAGGACAGGATTAACAACAGCAACAGGATGGGTTCATCTAACAGGAATTTACCAGGCTCCTCTTGGTGAGAAAGATATATAAAGTGTAGTAAATAAAGAGAAAATGAATCTTATTTTTCGATATAATAAATAGGTTATGGCGTGGATGGAATGGATGAACCTTGAGCAGTTTAATTCTGGCAGTAGCAGGAGTCTTCATACAGAACCATACAGAAACACACAATCCAATAACGTAATTATCTATTTCCTATAAACATGGTATAATTAAAGAATTGATTTTCTCTATTGGTGAGTGTGTGCCTGCAATAGTTTCTGAATAATTTACAGCATTAATTTAGTTTGTATTTAGGCTTGCAAACAGTAGCATGTGAGTGCAACTAAAGTAAAAGTAGTTCCAGCTTTATCATCGACCTTTAATGAAAATTGCAAACCAAATCTTATCACCCATCTCCATAAGGACAGATCTAAAACCAAAGTTAGATATAGGCGAGAATGACGTCCGGCATGCTTTTGCAACATGGCAGATATCGGCCATAGTGAATTGTGTCGGATAGTTGCTATAGTTGCCCATGTGAACTCTTACCCTGGGGTCACAAGGTCAACAATATTGCCAAACTTTCCTCTGATTGATATACCCTTATCGATATGAATATCAATGATTATTTGTAAAATAGTATCACGAGATCTGTAAAGTTTATTTAAAATTAAATGTAAAGTTTTTTGCTAATACAGAATATTTCGCACAATACTGTATTTAAAAGTACTACGTATTTACACGCTGGCATGCATAGGGAATACAGCGAGAAGCAACTTAGTCGGGGTTGTAGACATGTCTAGATTAAGACTCAAATACGTTTATGTTTGATTTGTTTGGGCAAGTCTATGGTGATGGTATAGTAACTTGTGGTGTTATAGCTATAAAGACATGTTTGAAATTCAATTCTTATTTGGCAGACATTGACCACATTAAGGTCTACTTCCAAGGACCCTTAACGGGTAATAATTACTTAGTGGATTCCACATCCATGACTCAGCAAGACGACGGGCGGGATTGGCGAATTGCTGCCAATGCTCGAATTGAACAGCTTAGGAAACGAAACGTCAACATCAGGTAAATTTAAAGGTAGTCGGAAGAGGCGGGTTAGGTTTTTCTCAATATTAATAGGTGAATGTTTCAATGTGGGTGTAGTCATGTAATGCGTTAAGTCAAGAATTATAGTCACTGCAGCAAGGCCGTCTACATTAACAAAAATCCTTCGACACTTTCCGTACCGGTACAGTTATCTCGGGGGTGAATGGAAGCAATAAGGAACATACACACTCTATTTGTAAGCCACAAACAGTCTTTATATACTGTGGGTGGAGCTCGTGAATATTCAATATCATTACGACGGCCATTGAAATGAGCTCTCCATCAGAGGTTATTTACGGGACGGAAATGGCCGAGGTTGTTCAGACATGGCCAACACGTCTGTAACGGCCACGGGAAAAGTCGAATGTTCCGACATGCCAACACGTCTGTAAGGGTCACGGAGAGTGACGAGAGATGTTCCGACATGCCAACACGTCTGTAAGGGTCACGGAGAGAGCCGAATATTCCGACATGTCAATACGTCTGTAATGGTCGCAGAAAAAGCGGAGTGACGTTCCGACATGCCAACACGTATGTAATGGTCACGGAAAGAGTCGAATGTTCTGACATGTCAACACGTCTGAAACGGTCACGAAAAAAGCCGAATGACGTTCCAACATGACACCACGTCTGTAACGGTCACAGAAGGAGCGGAGTGGTGTTCCGACATGCCAACACGTGTCTAAGGGTAACAGACAGAGCGGAGTTATGTCCCAACATGCCTACACGTCTGTAACGGTCACGTAAAGAACCGAGTGATATTCCAACATGCCAACACGTATTTAACGATCACGGAAATAACAGAGTGATGTTCCGACGTGCGAACACGTATGTAACGGTCACAGAAAGAGCGGAATGATTTTCCAACATGCCAACAGGTCTGAAACGGTCACGGAAAGAGCCGAATGATGTTCCGACACGCCAACACGTATGTAACGGGCACGGAAAGAGCCGATTGGTGTTCAACACGCCAACACGTCATGTCTGAAAATTCCTCGGCCATTTCCGTAACGTAAATAATCTCTGGCGACGATTGGATCATTTTGCATTGAATCACTGGAGGTAACTCGCATGGACTTACTTTCATCATATGACTGGTTATCCACGTGTTCATTGTTTACGTCTGAAGGCTATTCTTGTGTTGATATGGTGACGCCATCGGAGCTATATCATTACTAAAATACTTACAGCGCACGAAATTTTAGTACTTTGGTTGATTTCCACGCATGCGCACAAAACATCGGGTGGTTAACATTACACGTTTTTGTGTAATATTATAGCTTTCATTCACCTCCGAGATAACTGTACCAGTACGGAAAGTGTCGAAGGATGTTCCGACATGGCCAACACGTCTGTTACGGTCACGGAAAGAACCGAGTTGTGTTGTGACTTGTCATGTCTGAACATCCTCGGTAAAAAATCTCTGATGGAAAGCGGTACATTTCACGGGAGGTAACTCGCATGGATTTACTTTCAATATATGATTGAATTATCCACGTGTTTATTGTTTACGTCTGAAAGCTATTCATGTGTTGGTATGATGACGTCATTGGAGCTACATCATTATTAAAATACTTACAGCCGACGAAATGTGAATTATTCACAAGTCATACATAAAAAAGGAACGGTGTTTTGTTTAAATGTGATTTTACCCGAGAAACGGGCTTGTTTGATGTGTTTCTTTTTATACAAATCCACGCAAGCGCACAAAACATCCGGAGGTTAACATTACACGTTTTCGTGTAATATTACTGCTTACATTCATCTCCGAGATAACTGTACCGGTACGGAAAGTGTCCAAGGGCGTTCCGACATAGGGACTTGGGTGTGTTGTGAAAAGGAACGACAACTCTGTATAAAGATTGTTGTCCGGCACAACTAAACTAGGAGTTGTATATTGTATCTACATGTACCTCGAAAACGGTATTTCGAACTATTGGTCGGCTCTTTTCGTACGAAAGGGTACAACGAAGTTATCGTTGATTCTGGAGATTTAAACCATAAACTACAAGTACGCATATATTTGAACTAAGCTTTAGTTCAACATTTAACACCAATCAAACCAATAGATAAAAAAAGCACACGATGCACACATCTATCTGGATTCTGTTTTAGAGTAACAACTGGCACGGGGTTCAATACAATGGGAGTTACAATCGAAGTAAGTATTACGATCCATTTAACTGTTTCTGCTGCAATCACAAACAAATCTTATAAGTCTATGTAGAAGTTAGACGAGCTGTCTACTAGTTCAATGTGTAGCTTTGACTTAAATGATTCCCCTTATGTTCAGCATTTTGATTTATGGATACAAATAACGACAGTCAACCAATCAAAACTCCGCAAATCAGGAGAGTCCGCTGAGAATACACCTTAAAGTAGCAATGACAGGCACTAACATGAATGTAAATTAACTGTGTGTATTATTGAACAGACAAAACACCTGTTCCCGCTTGGCACGGCTGTTGTAGCATCCATTATTAATAAAAACAACGGAGGATCTGATGCTAACTATCGTCAGTGTATCTGTGACCATTTCAACTGGACTGTCACAGAGAATGCATTAAAATGGGATCAAATGGAAAGACAACAGGTAAGCCCTTTGTCCTAAACTCGTCCGCTTCTGACAATTAGATTTAATCCCCTTTACTCGTCTAGTAATTACTTTCGTATTTAAGGATGCTGCATATACATAGACTTGATCGTACGTTTTACTGACACGTACAGAGACCAAGAAAGCGATTAAAGATTGATAGTGGACAGTGGCTAAACAAACATAACCGTGTATTCTGCTGATTGCAATTATTAAATTCGAACCTGTCTTCTAGATCCATTTTGAGTATATCCGAGTCGTTTTACAAGAGTGTACATGTAGGGTTCAATTGTATTATGTGGCTAACATTAGGCTACCAGCTGTTTTGTTTTTGTTCCAATGTTTCATTGTATTTTCAACAATCGATCAAGGTAAACTGTTTTTTGAGCGTCCTTGAAAGTCGTATAAAATACGTAAAGTTTTTATGGACTGAGTTCAATGGACTTACAGTGCACTGTAGACGGGTTAGATTTAACTGTTCTTTAGAGACTGGCAAGAGTTGTCTCCCTGTATAATGTTTATGAAGTGGAATAGCCAAAAGCACTATAGCACGCACACACGTGTTCTCTCGCTTAGATTCACCTGTGTTTATACTCTGTCTGACCAATTGGAGGCCATGCGAAATCCCACTTAACACAATATTTATTGTTTTGAGAGTTTATTCGGATCACTTGAGTGACGATTGGGCTTCTTTTGTCCAAATATACACTTGAGCAAACGTTTTATTTCTCTCCGAGTTAAATTTAAAAAATGCTGCCTTTTATTTGTTTTTCGCAATTCTCGAATCGTTAAAAGTGTTTTACAATCGTTTTTTAAATTTCATTTCATAGGACACTAGCATGCGAATGGACTAAACAAATGGAATGAAGTTCTAAGAGGATATAAGATTACAATTATGAGTTCTTCAAAGAACTGTATTTAAAAAAGCACCATTTTAATATAGGTTTTTAAAAGGATCGCTATATGCTCAGCTCCGAATTACTTTTACATCTTCTATTATGGAAGAAATTTCCAAATAGCCATATTATCAAGAAGATAGTTCTTTGCAGACTTTAAGGTTCATTATATGATCATGCAGATGGGCAGCGTCGCGTCTCGGACTCAAATCAAATAAGATCGATTTATTTCACAAAATGAGTTTTCGACACTTAGTAATTCAAAACATCACCGCAACATAGGATTGTGTATGAAGTTATCGAATTCGTGTCATAAAATGGAACAAACTATGGTTTATTTTGTTATTTATATATGTGTGCAAAGTTCTCATCCCTTATATTTAACTTCTTACTTCTTGAAAGATTTATGGGTTAATTTTCGGAGTTGATCTTATTTCGTACAATTCATTAATAACTGTTACTTAAATATGTA
>JAQQZZ010077703.1:0-37656 GCA_030265115.1 Mopalia vespertina
TCCTCTGTACAATTATTGTTTTATAAAACTACCCATTGTACTGATTTAAATTCTGTTTCTGGTGAATAAACAAAATACAATTACAAAAAAATACAAATACCTTAATACAACCTATGTTGCAAATACAATTACAAAAAAATACAAATACCTTAATACAACCTATGTTGCCATGGATATCTGCATGCCAAATTTTTGCTTCGTAATCTGTTATTCATGTTTTTGATGGCTTATGATAAAGCTGTTTTTCAGTTTTGTTTGGTGTGTGCCTGCTATGATTTGATGGAATATTGGATGTTAAACTTGCTGTAAGTACTGCACCATTTTTATAAATAATATCAGCAGATCTCAAGAAGAAATAAAAAAAAATCTTTTTAAGTTCTGTGTTTAAGATGAAGCAAACAGATTTGATAACCATGAAATGTTAAATTAATATAATAAAAATTTAGAAATTAGTAAAAAGAAAGAATATAATAAGAAAATTTAAGTGATTTAGTTCCATTTAATTTGTATTGGGTATCTTGTAAGCAATGATAATAAATATTTTCTTTATTCTGTTCATAGGACATAGTCCTTCTAATATTGTAAACCAACATGTACATTTGTTTTTAAAACGTAGTATAAGACCTGGAAAGCTTTAACTAAAATATAGCACTTACACTATGAGACATGTGAAATGATTATTTAGAGAAAAGAACTTATGGTTGCTAGGAAACAGTTTCAAAGAAAAGAGCCATTATTCTTACCAGATAAAGAGATCAGGTGATACTTTGTACAGGTACAAAATCAATCGGAGAATTAATCAATAAATCAGTAAACAATAACTGGTTGGAAATCTTGTAAGTTCCATTGAACAGCTACACTGTTAATTATCAGTGACAAGATCATACTTAGCCATTATTGTATCAATTTATTTACCCAGATTTAACAAATGTAGTCAATAGTAGAGCACTGGCCCCACTAGAGACCTGAGTTCAAATCCCACTGGAGGGAAGCAAAATTTCTCAAAATAAATTCTCATTTATTTCCCTACAATGAGAGTATGTAACATAAAAATCAACTATTGATAGTCACAGCCCAAAGCCTAATGGCATATAACAGATCCTACAAGGTTTATTGTCCCAGAAAATTACATATTACATGTATGTTGCAGTTTCAATCAATCGATCAATCTTACTATCAATCCTTTCGTCAATCAAATTTTTGAAAAACATTAGATTCCTGATTTGATGGCTCCTATCCACCTTGTGCGCAAGGGATGTTCACGGGGACACAGGGGATCTCAGGTGGGTTTTATGAGATTTCTTCCTGGTTTTCAGTCATACTTCACAAGGCAAAGTTGACATACGAGTGAAATACCCTTGGTACAATGTTAAACACCAATCAAATACACCTGTAAATGAAATCTGAACAATTTATTGATATTACAACTGCCCTCTAAAAGTCAGCCCAGAAATTCATTTTAAAAAGCCATATGCCACTTGATTAAAGAAGTTAATTGTTCAACATTGTATCATTTTAAACTATACCATCAGGCACTTGTTATTTATTTGATTAAGACTTGATGACAGTGTTGCAGAGTTTTCTATGTTAGACTAAGTTACCAAGTCATTGAGGTGAATCGTAAAATGTTCACACAAGTCAAAAACGGCGTCATGAAATCCGCCCAGGTGCCTAAGAAATTACTCAGAGTGACTAATGGTAACAATTATAGCACATTGTTAGAAGAAATTAGAGCTGTAATGAAGATCAGATGAAAGGGATTGCTGTGGCCATTGCTCTCTGGTATCATGACAAGGCTTAGAAGACTGATAGAGACATGACGTCTAGGATCGCTGCACTGAGCAGGCATTAAAATTGGAATCCGTGTAAATGCTCTGAAAATTTAGACTTCGCTTTTTATAATCTGTCTCAGAAACAGAACTATCACTAATCCTTCTTTTTGGATTCCAGGCGCCTATTTCACAAAATGACATAGGACAGTAAAATCTTGTACAATTATTTTTTTCGCTTACTGTTTAACATGACGACATTTTATAGTACAGTATTTTTTCACCTATTGTTTAACATGACGACATTTTATAGTACAGTATTTTTTTGCCTATTGTTTAACATGACGACATTTTATAGTACAATATTTTTTCGCCTATTGTTTAACATGACGACATTTTATAGTACAGTATTTTTTGCCTATTGTTTAACATGACGACATTTTATAGTACTGTATTTTTTTGCCTATTGTTTAACATGACGACATTTTATAGTACTATATTTTTTTGCCTATTGTTTAACATGACGACATTTTATAGTACAGTATTTTTTCGCCTATTGTTTAACATGACGACATTTTATAGTACAGTATTTTTTGCCTATTGTTTAACATGACGAAATTTTATAGTACAGTATTTTTTCGCCTATTGTTTAACATGACGACATTTTATAGTACAGTATTTTTTCGCCTATTGTTTAACATGACGGCATTTTATAGTACAATATTTTTTCGCCTATTGTTTAACATGACGACATTTTATAGTACAGCATTGGTTTGCCTATTGTTTAGCATGACGACATTTTATAGTACAGTATTTTTTCGCCTATTGTTAACATGACGACATTTTATAGTACAATATTTTTTCACCTATTGTTTAACATGACGACATTTTATAGTACAGTATTTTTTCGCCTATTGTTTAACATGATGACATTTTATAGTACAGTATTTTTTCGCTATTGTTTAACATGACGACATTTTATAGTACAGTATTTTTTCGCTTATTGTTTAACATGACGACATTTTATAGTACAGTATTTTTTTGCCTTTTGTTTAACATGACGACATTTAATAGTACTATATTTTTTAGCTTATTGTTTAACATGACGTCATTTTATAGTACAATATTTTTTCGCTTATTGTTTAACATGACGACATTTGAACGTACGATATTTTCTGAACATTTGTGAAAGTGGCCACAACCCTTGCAATGGCCTATCCAATTTGTCCTCATGTTTCTACTCATACATTTTCGATCATTTCTGGAGAAAAAATAACAATGTATGAAACTAACACAAAATTGTGGTCCATTTCTAGTATCTATTAAGTTAAGCTCTACAAAATGTATGACAGCCGATTTTCACAAGTCAACTCATGGATTAAAATTCACTCATTCGTTTTAAAAAAAAGATCAATAATTTGAATGTTTGAGCTCAGTTTGTACGGAATGACGAAAAAATTGACAGAAGATAAGCTATTAAGCCTAGATTTAATTCCTCTTGAATATTATTATTAATTTGTATTGAACGACTAAAAGAGAGACAAGATAATATAGTTTGTATTGAACGACTAAAAGAGAGACAAAAGATAAGCTAGTTTGTATAGAATGACTAAAAGAGAGACAAAAGGTAATCTAGTTTGTATTGAATGACTAAAAGAGAGACAAAAAATAATCTAGTTTGTATTAAACGACTAAAAGAGAGACAAAAGATAAGCTAGTTTGTATAGAACGACTAAAAGAGAGACAAAAGATAATCTAGTTTGTATTGAATGACTAAAAGAGAGACAAAAAATAATCTAGTTTGTATTGAACGACTAAAAGAGAGACAAAAGATAAGCTAGTTTGTATAGAATGACTAAAAGAGAGACAAAAGATAAGCTGTTTAACCTAAAATTGTATCTCATCGTGACTAAAATTTTCTATGAACCAAAGTATTCGAGGATTTAAATTAGTACAATAAAAACTGGGATGACCATTTAGCAACAAGCTGTTCAGGACACTAAAGAACAGGAATCTGGTGTTAAATGTCGACCATGAAACCAGTTTATTGCTCAACGGTGTCCTTGGGTCAAGCTTCAATCCCTGTCCACCAATTACCCAATTTGTCTCCAACCCTTTGTATTCTTTGTAATTTGTCAATTAAATCTAGGGCTTTGGTCCCAGTATCTCATCCTTCTTCTCCAGACGCCGGTTTTTATTGCCAATGGAAAAGTGTGAATCAGACAGCATATTTCAAAGGTTGACGGTCTCGTTTTGATTTTTTATTGCTTACCAATTAGGCTGAGGTCATCGATCCTCCATTATTGATCAAAGGTTATGACCTTGAATTGTTCAATAGAAAAAGGTATTATTTTGGTTTGGTTGGTGTGTAACGCCATGGCTCAGTAACTGTACCATAAATGTGAGCCGTGACTTACTAGTTAGCGTGTGCGCTTACTAGTCCTACTTCGATGTATCGTTCACGGGATTGAGTCCTTCTTTAGACCATCAGGTATATGAGTGATTCACATGATGTGGCTTTGGCAATCACAGGGGTGAATTTTACGAATTCTTCCGAGTTTTCCACTGTATTTAAATGAAGGGAAAGCATAGGGAAAAGTGGTCAATCCATTGTCATTTTAGTGAAATACACTTGAGTACTACAAAACCCCAATCAATTAAACAAACTATTTTGATTATTGCCAGTGATTTAATTCCTTCACCCATTAGGCTGGCAAGCTATCATTTGAGTGAAATTACCTTAAATACAGCATTTAATCCCAATTAATCAATCAATCAATCAATCATTTCTTAGATCTAAAGAAGGGTACACTATTTTCACTCTATATGAATCAAAGTTTTATTTTTTCACCTCAACTGCGTCCTCCAATAACAACTAGTGCCGTGGCCTAGTGGTAGTGAGTGCGCTTACTTATCCTACTCCAATTTACTTTTCACAGGATCGAGTCTGTCTGTCGACCATCCGGTATATGTCACACGATGAATGTGGCTCTGGCAATCGCGGTTTTTTTTTTACGAGGTTTCCTCCCGATTTTTCACTGTAATGAGGCAAGGAACAATGTAAAGTGGACAATCCGTCATCATATAAGTGAAATACCCTTGAGTACGACATTAATCCCCAATAAAACAAACAAACAAACAAAATCCAAAAACAACTTTAGCAACAATACTGAAAATAAAGCGTTTATTGGGGTTATTGATTGTTTCTCTTTCAATTCTTGCATTGATTGTGTTTAATTGAAAAACAAGTATATGTTTGAAACCATAAATTGTAAAAAATATATTTCCAGAAATGAATGAAGCTTCCACATGGATTCTGAACACTAATGAAACATCTCATGTTCTAAATAACCACCCAGAGACATAGTGATTTTTTTTAAATATATTTTAATCTCAAATTGTTTCATGTATTAAATTCACTGAGATACATGTATGATAAATCTAAAGGACCTACTAGTTAAGGGGAAACTTCCCTGTGTATAAGACAGCTTATAACTCTCGTTCTCTTTAGTGGACATTTTTATTGGTAAATTTCTTTATTCATGTAACCCCTATCGAATATCTTGTCGAATAACAGATCTGCCTACCCGGTGTATTCTGCAGTATTTTGTACACATAATTTAGGTGAAATACACCAATGGACCATGAAATACATACAGAAATTATTAGTCTCTGCTATGCTGTTACACAAAAATACACAAAATCATAAGAAAATACTCCTAAAGAACAAATTTTTTACATATAAATTTCATCTTGGGTAGGCAGGCCTGCATGTATATCACATACTTTATATACCATGGACATGGTCATCACCTTCTCTCAAGATATATGGAGATTAAGATCTGTTTAGAAACTTATCTCTAGGAGTTTATCTATAATATTAGACGATTCGTTGGTTTCAATTGATTAAATAATCCTTCGTCAGTGTGATTGGTTTTTTTTAAATATACCAAGTCAAGATTGTAACAGAGACAGATTTGTGAGCTGATCCTAATCTCAAGCTGTTAAGGGTAACCCACGGAGATTCATGTATACATAGTCTTGGCTTGAGATCCATCCACCCGTCATTTGAGATGGGCAGATTTCTAAAAATGGTTAAAATGACAGGTAGAGATTCAGAATTTTAACATGGGAAAGATAGGAGAATTGAAAATTTGGGCAAGCAAAATTTCTCAGAATAGGGATTTCTGACAGACAGATTTCCAATCCTAGCTAAGACACTGGCTGCATATAAATCTAAAATTGTTACTTTTTTTTTGATTTCCAGTTTTATTTCACATTTCTTCGCTGTCTAGTTTCATCTGTGTGTTATGTAAGCCCTTACAATCCCAATATAGTCGTTGTTTAGTGATGCCCATATTGTCTCAGTTGTTACAATGCTTGTCAGAAAACTGTATGGATGTGATATTTCACTGTGGCATTGATTAAGTACATTCTTTCAGTTGCAATCATCCACAAGTCTCGGCTGTATACAGTCTAATTTAGCAGAAGAGCAAATTGAACTGTTACTTGGCCTGGTGGCTAGGCGTTGGAACTTTTGATAAAAGACTTTCTGTCGATGTATGTGTGAAAGTGTAAGTTTTCTGGAATAACAAAAGTACTAGGGTTTTATCGACTGCTGTAATCTTGTAAGTTCGGCCGCCGGGGTCATGTCTGCCCCTGACCCTCTCCTTGCTTGACCAATCAGATTCCTGAATTACTATTTCGTGATGGGGAAAGTCAAAGCATGCCACTCCAATCACGGAGTAATTCATCACTCTGCTGCGGGCCCCCTACGCTCATGAAAACTGCGCTTCCCCTTGGCTGAAGCTCTAAGCATTTCCTAGCAAAACGTCAATTCGCTTTTCGAGGGCTGACGATCGTTTGTTCACATTTGTACCCTAACACCACAAATAGCAAACAAAACTTTCTACTTAACACATTAAATGCTTGTTCCACGTGACAGACAAGTTTGTGTGGATTTCTGAGACGCTAAAGCAGGAAATTAATTAACTGTTTCCTTAGGGTTTATGGCTGGGGAATCGGGTCTTGTTTCTGGCTGTAGCGGAATTCTTGATTCATTTTTTTTTTTAACAAATCTCTTAAGAAATTTCTCGTCGTTATTCTGCCAATGGTTTTTATCTGGGCTGTACTGAATCGCCTCGGCAATTAAGCTGGTGAGGCCTGGTTGATGAAGCAATTCAACTGTATCAATGTATCTGTGTTACACGATTGGACATTTTCTTACAGCTGCACACTGCCTCATGCCCCTGCAACCGCTCTGTTATATTAAACCGGAGTGTGATATTAAACTTTTGTTGCGCTGAAAGCACCCAGTGGCATCCGATTCCACCAGACGAGTAAAGAGCTTTTATGCCTGAGTGGCCCTCACCCTTGAGTGAACAAAAGCTCAGAAGGTTGGTGAATTACCGAAATTGCTTCATTTACAATCTACCCACAGTACACTGGAGAAAAAGAATTTTCCCACTTCAAATCTGAATATGTGAATATTGCTACATGAGGTGGCTGCACTTTACGAGCTTAACATCTATCATCTACAACAATTGTACTTTAGTTATTTCATCATAGTTGAGGTGCAAAAAAATGCTATTCAGTTTTTATTTAAATCTTGTTTCTTTTATCTTTGAACAAAAATTTTAAATTTTAATATTTTTAACTAACGAATATTTTTATCCGTACTGTGTAAAAATTTGAAAGCATTGCTGCTTTATTTTCTTCTTTTAATTATGGATTTTAATTAATAGGTTACTTCTGCAAGGATGTAAATTTTTTAAATTTTCTTATTTGAATTTAATAATTAACAAGTTATGTAGCTTTTGAAAGTTTTGAAGTGAAAATAGCTCCTAGGCTCTCTTAGATACCAGAAAATAAACAAGAGTTTTTGTGTTTTACAAACAATTCCCAACAAAAGCCATAGAGATATAATATTTGTAGAATTAATTATTGATACTGTATTTATAATAGCATTTGTACAGCAATGTGTCTTCTTGCATAATACATGTACATGCAGCCTGTGCCAGGGTCTAGTTTTGTTTGACTAGTGATATTCAGTGACTCAGTCAGTTTATAGTGTTACAATTTAGTTGACTTGATTCAAGTAACAATTTAAAGCTATATTTTTTAGAAAACTGACAACGCGTAATGTTAAAGTATAGGTAGACTGCCCTCACTTGCCATAAAGTGGCAATGTCATTGTGCAAAGGAACATAACTCTGTTATGTCTCAAAACCTGCGTAGTTCAACAGTTCAAAGTTTTATTTAGAGCCCAAGATATTGTTAACATTATCCAAATATGAGTTCGTTATCTATTAGCTATTGGGGCAGTTTGTTTGAAGAGTACCAATGCTGACTTTACTTAGCTCTGGTGGAAAATTAACTCTCCAACATTATGGAAAAAATTCACATCTTGGTTGTGCTAGTGTCAATTATCGTTGGAATACACCGCTGTCATATAAGAAAAGTACCCTTAAGCATTGCATAAAACACCAATCTATTAGCTATTGTCCCAACATTTAATAAGTAAGCAAATAGCTCTTAGACCAGACATCAATAACATTCTGAGAAATAATTTCATCAAATTGATCAAGTTTATTGTTTGACATGTCTAGCATTTTATCTGTAAAGTCTTTTCATTGAGCTTTACATCTGTATTGAATGCATCGTTGTATAACATCGTTTTCCTTGGCCTTCATAATCTTTCCAATAATCTCTCTTGTACTCTAACCTGTGCGTTTTTCTTCCCATATATCTGTAGACTATTGATCCTATGGCACACGTCTTGGTCGGCTGTGTTTGAAGTAAGTGTTGAAAACCCTCGGCATTGAACCAATTTTCAATAATGAGTAAATGGATTTGTTTATTAGTCCTTTCCAGTTGGCGATGGGTATGGATTTTGCTATGTACCAAAGCTATTACAGTCCAATCTTTTATCGATTCTATCGCGTCGGGCAACAACTGTCCTTTGTAACACCAAGATCTTTAGTCTGCTCTGATCACTTCTTTAGAAGGGTCATTTGGGACTTGTATCAGCAAAAGTTTGTTTTCTTCATCAAGAAATTGTTGGAACAGACTCTTGTTATATTTATGTTGTACACATTCGGTTGTATATCACTTAGCAAGTCAAGATGATTCGATTTAAAGGGAGCAAACGGAAAACTGTAAGTAAGCAAAATTATCTTCAATTTTCACAGTCGTGGGGAATTGGGAGGTAGTTTCCTATGTCCTGGTGCTCTTGGAACTAGGGGGCAGAAAGAAGCCTGTCTGTTGTTTGTTTGTGTTCGAGTCTGGTGATTGTCCGGTCTTGTCTTGTCTTTGTTGAAAGTAGCATAGGGGGTGGTTTCTTTTCCATTGACCAGGCATGCTATTGTATGAGTGAACAAACATTAAATACGGGGTTCAGACTCAAACAAACGAGCAAGCATGTATGACAGTAGTTATGCCTAACTGCACCATTGTTTGATTTCTTTTGCTTGTCTTATATCCGGCTATTGTAAGTTGCTAGTCAGTCCACTCCATCATGCAGGGTGTTGGATGGAGCTTCCTGTTGCTCCGGTGTTCTCTGGGACAAAACAAAGCCTCTCTGGTGTGACATAGGTATTTTGTGTCTTGAATTGTGCAGTCTTGTCAGTGTTTGTTACCTCTGACCTATAATAGTTTCATTAAATGATTCAGCTGATACACAATTTTTGGGGTGAAATAATGTAAAGTACGGCATATAACCTAAATCAGTTTGTCATTGGTAGGTTAAGGAATCAAGCAGACAGCATGTGCACTATTTTGGTGCTCAACGTTGAATGTTTAGGTATGTGACTTTCAAAAGTGCATGCATTAGTCTTTAAACCTTCAACTAGAAATAAAATTTCCCTAAAAACGAAAATGGAATTATAATTTGACAGCTTTAGAATACATGATAAAAAGTCTCAAATAGTTATATTTGACAACTTCTTAAGAAAATTTATTTTTACTTATATATTGAATTGATTTTGTAGGCCTTTAGTCAACCCCTAAAAATTACTTCTTTCATTTAAAACATTCTGGTTGACAAGGCGTCTGTATCTGAGTAGGGTAGGTTGTTTCTTGTATAACTAGTGAGTGGACATTTTGGTAACATTTCAGAAATCAAGCTCTGAATGACATTAATTTAATGATTCCACAATTGAGAGCTATATGGATATTCCAAAATAACCTCGACAATAATTTACTTGTAACTTGAAAGAGGAATGATTTTCTCGACTGGTTTCTTGGACATCTTTGTTCCAATGAACACATTGATAAAATGACAAACAATATTGTTTATTTTTTATCTTTATCAGATCAGACATGACAGAGAACAAAGCAGACGGTATAATGCAAGGTTTCCTTACATCTGAAACACACAAAAAAATTTCCCAATCCTTTCTTCACAATAAAATATTGATTACAAGATCCCAAAATGTTTCTTTTTGGAACATTTTGATAAAACTAAAAGTATCTTTTTTTTTGTACCACTATGAAAACTCTTTACTGTCCTGGATTAAAATTCTACGAATCCTTTCTTTGAGCAAACTGATGAAACCAGAAATTAAAAATGTTTCTTGTTGACAGATAAGATAGAATATACCTTGAACAAAAGTGACAGCTTATCATCCTTTAGATAATATAGTTGGCGTTTATTTTCACACTAAAATGCTTCCCTTCTTATCAAACACTCGGTGAAAGCAAAAATATCCCTCTTGATGATAGATAAATCTTGTGCAATAAAACACTTTGGGCTCTGATAGGGTTTGTTTGAATTCTTGAAATTGTTATGGTTTCTTGATTTTCAAAACAATTTAACTGATAAGACTAAGGAAGTTTTTTTTTTTTTTTTTTTTTTTCTCGGTCAAATTTTATTTTTTGTTTGCAAAATGATTAAATATAATGGAACAATTTAATATGGTTTCTATTGGTGTGACATTGATTCCCAGGTCAACACAGATAAAATTGGTAGAAAATTGGTCTTGAGTGGCATCGAATAACCATTTGATTGTGTTTTATCTATAAATGACGGCCAAGGGAGACACACTGTATCATGAGGTGATAGGATTTGATATGTGGGCCAGATTGATTCTGAGAAATATGTTGGGATGACATATTGCATTTTATTGAATTTTATTGCATGATTTATTTATGAGACCGTACAGCCAGTTTCGAGAACCAACTTGGACTTCAGAAAATATACAAAAATAGTTATTAATATAATAGAAATAGTTGGTAACTAGTAACATTACTGTCCTATTGTAGCGATAAAATCAACATGTAATGGTATCAGATTTTGGCATGCAAACTCTCCTAGTTCGATTGTTTCTCTTAAGCAAGAAGTCACAGAACAATCTTCTACCCTGGTTTAAATTGTCTAAATGATGACAGATTTATTGAAAGAAAACATCTGACGTGATTTCTTTCTCGAGGCACAGGTTAATCTGTTGTGAAATCTATCTCGTTTCTCAACAGCGATAACGATTTAGTCCCTGATGGCAGTAAGTGTCAGTGGTAACGCACTAGATTCCTTTGCAAGATCGTCCACTGTGTCAAAGCGTCGGCAAATTGAGTGGTGGAAAACAATTATCTCTGCTGAGATAACTCTCTGCGAAAGAACTGCCTTGTTAGGGTGTCAGGTATAAGACAATTCCTTGCTCTCTCGGCATCTCCGTCGCTAATCCTCTATGTAAATTGAGGCAGAATAATCACCAACGCTTTTTCCTCATTTATCGAAGGAACAGCTAGCATCTCGGAGACCTGATGACTCAAATTACTATCTTCTGTGCAAAGCTTGTAAAAGATGGTCGGTAGCATGCCTAACAAATAACGGGGTTTAGACGGTGCCTTCCTCGATTTGGACAGAATAATGGTAATTATCAGTGTTTCATAACAATCTCTGACCAACACAATTAGTTCCGAATTCCTCCACTTGCCGCATGACCGACTATAAAATCCCTTTTACGCTTCAGCTGGATTACTTTGGCTGACTGACTGGCTAATCCTTTATTTTACCCAGTTCTTCAATGTCTCTCACACCAAACTCATTGTTCAGCCTAAGGAATCCATGCACCATATATGTGTGCTTCTTCTTTTGACAAACTATTTTATAATGTCTTTGAGAAAATCAGTTATTCTGATTCCGATCAGTATTCTTTTTAATCCCAAACAAAACAAACTAAAATATATTTTTTCAAAATTTCAACCTTCTGGCTAAGGACATTTGTTACAAGACTATCAATGCTGTTCTTACTTATCCAAACTCTGTCTTTTTGTTGTGTATGTATAAATGGATGTAAAGGTGCAAGATATAGTCACATAGCCCTTATTTTTCTCATCCGTCTCGCCCCCTGGCTAATGGTAATTTGTTTGAAGAGTAGCAATGCGTGTTTACTTAGCAGAGGTCAAAACACCCCGCATTTTATGGTTGTGCTGGTGTCAATTATTTTTGGAATATACTGCCATCACAAAAGTGCAATACCCTTAAGCACGGTGTAAAACAACAATCAATCAATCTAAAATTCTCTGATCAACAGTCACGATTGGATTCTTGGAGAGTTTCTACAGTGGACAAGACAACTCTAGTCTGCTATGCCAGGCCATCGTGCATTAATTTCCGCCAATATTTGGGGCGACGTATGCCGCAGACCAGCAAATAAAAGAAGCCCAAAACAAGAATGTACGGGTGTATCTTAGAGTCAATGTCTCAACGTAGGAAGTACATGTAGAATCGATTATATTTTAGAATGCAACAGTTGCACTGCTTGTCTTGTAGTTTGTCATTGCCAGTGCTTTCTAAGGTCTATGTGCAAGAATGCCATTGTGTTGGTGAACTGACCTTAAGTATTGTACCTTAATAAAGTGAACAAACCACAAACACATTTCCAAAGTTTCCTGCAAACCCTGTTATAAGTAACAGAAAAGGACAGAACTAAAATCAGGTCACGTATTGGACTATATAAGGCAATGAATGGCCTGCTACGAATTTGTGGTCACCTACATTTAGACACTTGTACCATATACTGATCAATCAAATTTGGCAGGGAATTAAGTTAGCATAATATTGTTCATTTTCATTAACTCTATATAAATACAAATTCCAGGTTTATTACAATGTCTAATGAACCGTAGCTAATAAACGACCTTGACCCTGGAAATGATCGGATAATTAGTCTATTCCCCCATATAGGGGAATTCCACAAAAGACTACATTTCGCTATTCACACATTTATTTTTACATCTTTTTTATGTCTGTCTTGCTAAGTTCAGTTCGTTCTGAGCATTGGTATCCTTTCTTTACTTAGCACTGGAGGAGCATTATTTTTGTAAGACAAGGTTCTAGTAGCTAAGGGGTAACAGGAAGCCAATCTGTTTTTTTTTATTTGAATGTATTTTAACGCATCTTTTGATTGTCCTGTCTTGTCTTTGTAAATGTTACCACTGGCGTCTTGGGTGGTGTCTTTAATCCGTTTAGCAGGCACACTTTCATTTTCTGAGCAAAATAATCTTAAGTACGGCATAAAAGTCCAATTAAACAAACAAACAATAGATAGATAGTAATAAATTCAGTCATCTGCTTTGTCAGAGGAAGGTAGCCCAGTGTACACTAATGTTATGCTTGTAGTTTGGTTCATTTCATAATTGATTGATTCAATTTGCATTGCATTGCCTTATAATTAATTAATTACTTTGCACCTGTTGTTCTCCCTGTGTTATTGAGGTGTCTATTTGCTCAGTTTATGTTCACACCAGTCCACAGGTGTGAATCAATATTTCAAACATGTTTACCTGGGGGCCGTGTTATCCTAATGTTATCTGAGGGAATATTTGCCCCGATCTATAGGTACGTTGAGAAGGTCACTGCGGTGATTCATCAATCCTCCGATCACACTGTCGCCTCGGTGCTAGCGTCTACCTGTTTATGTGTCTCAATAGCCATCAAAGGCGACAGGAAACGTAACTCGAGTTAGTGCCTGATTTCACGATCCTTTCTTTCCAAGTGCCCCAGGGTTCTTTCCAATTCTATGCGTAGAATTGACAAGCTCTTATGAATCCTGTAAAGTGTCTAGTTATTACAGAAAATAGTATAGCACAGTGATCATCTACGGGCTGAAGACTTGCTATTGGATACGCATCACCCTCAATCATGTTTGTACTTCAGTTACATCACAGCATCTTATAGCATCGTTTTCAACACATAATTCGTCCTCTGGCTATGTGCAGTTTGTTTGAAGAGTAGCAATACTGTTTTACTTAGCACTTGAGGAAGATTAACTTTGGAACTTTATCAAAACACTTGACATTTTAAAGTTGTGAATTATTGTTGGAATATAAGTGAAATACATGTACACATACCCTTGAGCATGGCGTAAAACACCAATCAATAATTTTATTGTTTATACTGCTCAATTGTGGTAGCCATGGTTACAATACAACCGTTTCAAAGACCATTATAGTCCAATTGAAATTCAGCTACATTAATTTTCTGACACATATTTTTAGGCACAACTTTTTATATCTAAACATTTCCAGAAAAACTTTTAATTTGTGATTATTTGTTAATAAAAACAACTTAGGAGATATAGCAATGAAGAAGACAAGTTTGAGCATTGATTAAAATTTAGTAAAGGTGGTCCATGTTTTAAGAGAGAGCCAAGGGACGGATATTGAGTGTCGGACTTATTTTCCTGCAGCTAATTTCATTGCGTTAGTTGTCTATCAGCCAGTTCAGTTGTACTATGATATTTATCGGAATCCTCAAGAGAGTAGGCATTTTTGCTATCCGTGAGTCTTCATTACCTCTGATTCCGACAGAGATGCCATCGGATCGCCAACTAACCTATGTGACCAGACAGTATGCCATAAATTATTAATTCCCGACTGGGCCCAATGACATATCTATTTATTTCTTGTCTAAGCTTAGCAGCAGATACTTCATTTATCTGGAATATTTTTCATCAGTAGAGTAGTGGTATCATTTAAGAGAGTGTAAATGTTTCTGTGCATCTGTTTTTTTATTCTTTATTCATGTTAATCTGTTTGGTTTTTAAAAAAATCATTGATATTTACTTATTTATTGTTTGTGCGTAGCTGGCACTTGCTGATTGATCATGTGGGGGTTGGTGGGCGCAAATGAAGCTGATTTTCAGCACTGTCTTCCACTGTAAAGTTGGCTCATTGGTCATACTGAATCATGTTTTGTTTGTTTGTTTGATTGGGGTTTAACGTCCTACTCAAGGGTATTTCACTGATATGATGACGGATTGTCCACTTCACACTGCACCTTGCCTTATTACGGTGAAAAACCATAAAAACCACCGCCGTGATTGCCAGAGCCACAACATGTGACTCGCTCATATACCTGATGGTCGACAGACGGACTCAATCCCGTGAACGGTACATCAAAGCAGGACTATTAAGCACACACGCTACCACTAAGACACGGTCATGGTCCCAAATCATGTTTTGAGTCCAATGCTTATCTTTTTCTACCAAGGTCTTGTTTCTTATTGTGATTTTGATAAGGATACTGTAGCTTTCTGCACCCATTGGGTTGACACATTGCATATGAGTGAATTAGCCTTAAGTAAGGTGTAAAACTCCAAATGATTTGTTTGTTTGTTTATTTGATCAGGGTTTCACGCCATACTTTTTTCACTTAGAAATGAGGACACTCCTGTTGTCCTTAAGTCCTGATGACACCAGGGCAACTCCCTCCCAACAACCCCCAGTGAAACAAACAATTGCCATCGATAATAAAAAAGAAAGTGAATGGAATAGAATTTATGTGTGACATAAAACATTCTCAACTTGTATCTATTTATGAGTTAGCCCTGTGGCCTAGGGTTGTCAGTTCCAAGGCTTGTGATGCTGTCATTACCTTGTACTGGAGGAACATTAACTTTCTAACCAAACAAACACTTGACATTTTTGGGATGCAGTACCCATACCCTCTATATCCAAAAATTAGATTTTAAGAAAAAGACGTCCAAAAGTTTTATCTTAGCTATAAAATCATTATATTTTTGTTACTAAAACTTAGTCAAAGTTAATGCTGAGGTCTTGTGCTCGTTGGATCCCTGGGTGGGTAAAAAAAAAACAACTCCAAAAATGGACATGGGCTGGTCTGGTTTTAAGCCCTTGTTATATGCAATGTTGTCTAAGAAGTGGAATGGCCTTAAACACAGCATTAAACACCTGTCAATCAATCAATCAATCAATCAATCAACTGACCTATTTATTATGAAATAATCTGCTTTTATCCACATCTACATTGATTTTGAAGTAGGTGAAAAACATTTCATAAGTTTTCCTTAAGATGACTTACTATAACCATTAAATCCTAAACATAACACAAGGTTTTGTGGATTTATGGATACACTTCTGGTTTATTATCGGTGTAATCAATAAAGCCTTGTGTTATGTTTAGTCCATAAACGTCTTAATGCCTCTTAAAAAAAATATTAAATCCTACCTATTATAGCCTAATTATTTTTGTAAATGTCTTTTTATTGCCAGAGTCGCCCTGGCTAAGGGCAGTTTGTTTGAGGAGTAGCAATGCTGTCTTTACTTTATAGCACTGGAGGAAGATTTATATTCCAACTGTTTTAAAACACTTCAAATTGTATGGTTGAACTTGTCTATATAATATTATTGTTGGAATACACTGCCGTCATATAAGTTAAATACTCTTAAGCATGGCATAAAACACCAATCAATCAATCATTCTTGTTGCCAGACTAGCTTATGACGCAAGTCATGAAGAAAATAAACATTTAACTGTCTGCTAAATGCACATTAAATACCAATCTCCTCGCTGGCACTGAAGTTTAACATTTTATGTTTGTAGACTAGCCTTATCGTTGATAGCTAATATGTCTAGATTAGCAGACAGAGTTACAGCTATGGTCTAGTGTACCAGTTAATTGTGGAATTAAATATAGCAGGACAGCTTTATTGGTCACGAAAGGAAATGGGTGTTGGCTGATTGCAAGAAACTTTTACTTTCACCTTTAGAGCAATGAGGGTCCTTGGTTCAGTGGTTAGCGTCTCAGCTTACTGATACTCCTATGCTGTACTGCACACAGGATTTAGTCCCTCTGTCGACCTCAGGGACAAGAGTGGGTTTAATGAGGTTTCCTCCTGGTTTTCCATCGTTATTAATATAAAGTGAAAAGTGGACAATTAGTCCTAATATAAGTGAAAAACTAACAAAGACAGTTCAGAAACAGCAAATTTTTCCAATCCAATTTGCTCTAGCAAACTTATGAGCTAATGATTTAGATTATCTTCTAGCCATACTTCTCTTACATAGTTACTCAAAGAAACTAGGAGTCACCTGTTCAAGGTCAAGCTGTCATTTTATTTTCCTTATTTATTTTAAATACTAGCAGTATGAGTCCGATATCTGCACCAGTTCGCTTTTGAAATTTCCACTTCTCCTGACTTGTCGTGTCATTTTTAGTCAAAAAGTAAACCTTTGCCGCGTGATTATATGTCATTTTTGGTAGTGTTTCAAATAGGGTATATTCATCAAGTCATGGCTTGGCAGAGTTTATTTTGCAATCTCCATCGTAGCAACAGTTTTTTGAAGGCCAGCAACTGTAACTTTTAATATCTCTGACTTCCTACTCCATAAAGAGCTGTGGATTCTGGGAGTTGTTAAGTAGCCAGACAATTCTTTGACTGTTATTGTTTGGTCATTGATAGCTGACTTCTATATTAGGAGACACTGAGACAGTATAACAGCCATGGCCTATTTTATCAGTTAATGGTGGAATTGAATATAGCATGACAAGTTTATTGGTCTCAAAAGGAAACATTTGTCGGCTGATTACAGGAAACTGTTGCTTCGTCAGCATTCATATTACGATGATACAGACTCCATCTTTTTTCCATTTCTGCCTTATTTTGATATGATATTTGCTTACAGAAAAAACTCTAATAGCTCATTGCTTTAATTCAGCAAATATCTACTTAAAAAGTTTTTAACAGAATTTTGTGTCATAGTTTATAGCAGGCATATGTGTATGTGCTCATGGTGTTTAACGCTGGAGGTCATTTCATTTATATGCTAGCTGTGTGTGATTGTTCTTTAAATTTTCATTGTCATTGAGGGTGTCAAGAGGGGTTTCCTACTCACATTGGGGGCCTGCCGCAGTGGCTTGGTGATTAGAGAGTGCTAACTAATCCTACTTCACTGTACCATTCACAGGATTGAGTCAATCTGTCGACCATCAGGTATATGTGTGAGTCACATGATGTGGCTCCGGTAATTGCCGGGAGGTTTTTACAAGGTTTTCCACTGTAATTAGGCAAGGAGAGGTGTCAAGAGGACAATGTGTCGTCATATAAGTGAAATACCCTTGAGTACACACATTGGTCTGGCATACCATCAGTTTTGTGAAAAAATTAAATATGGCTGACATCCTCGATTGAACATTAATACATACCCATGCACTGTTTGTCAGCAGATATTATTGATATTCAACAAGATCTGTTCTCTTTTCATTTTGGGATAACTTTTTATTAGAGCAGAGTTTAGTTCAGAAACGTTTTCATTGGGTGATTTATTGACTGGCTGATGATCATGGGTTCAATTCTGGCATGGGTCTCAGGCTGCAAAATTTTATGAGCTACAATCTGTTCAAACTATGAAAGTGTTATTTCAAAATGCTGTTATTTGTCCCCTTCTGAAGGAAACAAGAAAAAAAGGTGATTTCAAATAAACTGCAGATTATTGAAATGAATTTAAATTGCGTGTGCATCTACAAGTATCAATCTGACTCATGCTGTTTGTCTTGATTGCTGAACGATATTTTGTTTTAAGTATCCACCTTGCTTGGTCTTTCCTTGACATTATATAATTGAGATAAAGGTGTTTCTTTAATGTGATTCCTTCTTGTTGACCAAGCCTTTTTTCACTCTGCTTTTATCCCAAGGAAAGCTATCGAAATACACTCTCTATTCGAAGGAATGGCATTAGAAATCTAGTCCTTGGGCTGCCATAAACTTGGACTTGTGATTTCATTTGACATCCAATTAGTTGAGAAAGGGCTAGCTATTAGAGAAGTACTGTAGTTCATTACACTTTATGGCTGCTATGAACTGAAAAGGGCTCTTAGGTGTAGCGTCTTGAGAACGCAGAGCTGGCCTGGCTCATGGTTTTACCACGTTTACGATATACACGGCAAGGTTGAAGCCGATCTGAAATCTCTATCCACGATATAAGACACAGGAATTTGACGTTTGGGAGGTCACATGACTATTGGGCGTAATTAGGTATTAACGCTCTTTCACAACTTTGAGACAAGTAACGACTATTTAAAATACACCAGAGTCATCACCTTTCATTGGGCTATCATATAAACGGCCATTTGTATTCAGGGTCGGCTATCAACAGAAGATTTGCATTGTAATCCAATAGACTTGTCTGAAACTTAAAGCTATACTTTTTCCTACTGAAACAGTAAAAAAAACAGCACCTTAGATGTCGTAAAACATCCTTTTTTGGTATTAACAAATACAAAGATTTGTTTTGGAAACTGAATTGAGGATTTGCTGTTAAATCTATAGGCCTTTGGCAGATTTTTGGCACAAACATGTGAAATGTCAGCCATAAAAATCTCATAAAAGTAAATTTAACTGTTAAATTTTTGGTTCAGAGGATTTTGGAACATTTGTGAACTTGTGTTTAAGACCACAGATGAAGCTTGTATAACACAACTTCTTACAGATTATAACAAAAGGAGTCATTTGTGGAAGTTTCTTGTTGCCATGGTAACCAGATCCAGGTTTTCTCCTTGTTTGTCTTGTTGCCCTATAATTGACTTATATTTTGTTGATGATTCCATTCAGCCATGTCTAATTTTATGCATTTGCAAATAACGTTTCATTTGATAATTTAATTTTAATATGTATTTCTGAAAATACTCAATTTGATTATCACTCCATTAGACTTTCATTAAGAGTATGTATAAAGTATATTGAAATCCTTTTTTTTTTAGCACTGGAGGAACATGAAATTTTTAACAAAACAAAATACTTCACATTTAATTGTTTTGTTGTTTGGGTTATTCTCATTTTATTGTTAGAGCCTGCAGCTGTGGTTTGTGGTTAGCGTGTCTGCTCACTAATCCTAATTCGATGTACATGTACCATTCACGGGTTCGTCCACCTGTTAGCCATCAGGTATATGAGTGAGTCACACAATGTGGCTATAGGGTGGTTTTTATGAGGTTTCCTCTCGGTTTTCCACTGCATTTCAGCAAGGAACAGTGTGCCGTGGACAATCTGTCCTCATGAGTGAAATACTCTTGAGTAATACATATACCTTAAACCCCAATCAATCAAACAAACAAACAAACATGTTAGTTGAATACTCTAATGCATGGCGCTAAACATTAACTAATCAATCGCTTAATCAATCCAGTAATCAGCAGCCTAATCATCATCTTACTCGACAGACTGCTCAAAATTCTGCTGTGCTGATTTTGTAAAAGAAACTTTAGTAGAATAATTGATGCTGTTGGATGAATTGTTGGCGACATCCTGTCTGGTCGACACAAGAGAGCTCAGGTGGCTAGAGAGACCTGTTCAGCTAATCTTTTGTTACAGCTTAGTCTTCCATTAAAGTGATGATTTCTGCCGTGTAGATCAACAGAGTGCAGCAAAATACTTTAATCTTTCCATGTAGCTCAGAACTGAGCCATATACTGAATAAGGATATGTTGGGAAACGCTTAAGTTTTGTTGGTCCTGCCTCTCTAAAATCTGTAAATGCAGCTCACGCTTTCTGCAAATTCATACTGGGATTATGTCCGGAGGCATTTGATTCTGCCTCAGATGGCAGGCGATTCATTGAAGCAGCAAAATACTTTAATCTTTAAATGCAGTATCGGATTTACAGAGAATTCATACCCTGGATATGTTCTGAGATGTTTGGTTTGGCGTCTGGCGCGACACCGATCGGTGTGCCATCGAAGACTAATGGTACCCCTTTTGTCGCTAATCCTGAAATGATGGGGTAGTCTTGGTTACCTTCATCCTGCGGCCCTAAGGCACATCAAGTCCTGGTCAAGTTAATACCAATCTTTACTCAGCTAGTATTAAAGCAGAATGGCTTACTGGGTGTAATATAAAATGTTCACCAAAAACTCCCTGCAATAAAACATAAAATAGAATTTTTGATTTGTCCAGTGTAATTATCCAACATTCTTAGAATCAGTTTGTTGTCTTGTAGTTAAAATTAATTCAATGTTAAATGTAAGCATGAAATGTAAGCTTCTATAAAATTAATAGAATGAAGAATTTTTGGGCAGTTTGTATTTTTGGTAAGGAAAATATTTTAGTATTTACCCTGATATTTGGCATCTTTTACCTTGGCTTTTTTTATAAAGCTGTGAGGAAGACTACTGGGTCTCTGCAAAATTAAATCATATAACATTACACGTATCATCCAGATGATAAAAATAGGAGAGTGAAGCCAGTAATTTAGCTTCTTGAGCTGGCTTTCTAAATGCACTGAGAGTTCTTCTATTTGCCTCTCCGTATTCTACAGCCTTGTATTTGCTTTGGAGGATTATGACACTTTTCAGTGATCGTGGACAGATCTTTTGGACCCTTCTCGCTAACGCACTCTGTCTCCTTCAATATGAAGCCAGGCTGTCGTCAAATCTCTGCTTCTCAGAAAAAAGCAAAATCTCTTTGATTCTGTTTCATGCGATTGTAAGATGAGAGAGGATCCACGGTAAATACTGAAATAATTTTAATATTTTAAACATGTAAATGTACATGTAAAATATATTCGTCCGAGAAATGTAATTTTTACTTCAGTTTAATATTTCATGGAGAAATAACATTTATTTATTAATTTACTTTTCAGTTTAGAACATAGCCCAATATTATCCAATGTTATTCTTCCAGAGATTCTTTGAAGTAAAGTTTGATAAGATTTTTAGGGGATTTGTAATATTAGTTGCAAGAAGCCTTAGCCATTTTACATCCATTAATAGGAGTACCTCTCCAGTCTGTACAAACACATCTAGAGACGCTTAGAAGACCAACAATTTTCTAAAATTGAGTTAGAGAGTAGAAGGTAAAGAATATGGAGGAAAGAGGACTTTGGTTTCGAGCACTTGTGTAAATAACTGAATTGAGTTTCCGTGATGTTTCGCTTTCAGACGAAAGTGTTCTCCGGAACTGTGTAGTGAACAAAATGGACTTGACCTCAGCTAATGGTGACCAAAGTGAAACTGACTTGTCACAGAATGTCTAATAATTTTAAAATCTGCACATCTTTTTTAGGGCAGATTGAAGTAAATTTAAAATTTGCATGTCTTCTTTACGGTAGATTGAAGTAAATTTAAAATCTGTCGATCTTCTTTACGGTAGATTGAAGTAAATTTAAAATATGCAGATCTTCTGTATGATACATTGAAGTAAATTTAAAATCTGTATATCTTCTTTACAGCAGATTGAAGTAAATTTAAAATCTGCAGATCTTCTTAACGGTAGATTGAAGTAAATTTAAAATCTGCAGATCTTCTTTATGGCAAATTGAGTTCTAATTAATGTTCTAAAATTTATTTCAACTTTAATTTGGAAAACTATTGTGTAACAATTATTCTTAATAGTTAAACATCAGTTATGTCATTATCAGGGAATACATGTATTTAATCATATATTTTGGAGTAATTCCAGAAACTTCAGTTTCAACCAACAGTAACCGTTAGTGCTACATAATGTAAACAAATTTAGCCCCTGATATTGACATAATAAACACTGAAATAATGAACCACCGTGAAGATTAATCTGTCCATGACATTACTCCACATGTCTAAAAAAACAACTCTTATTTTTAAGTGTTTTTGATTTGGGGTTTCCATGTATTTATACATTTTTTCATGTTTTTGTGGAAGATATTTGATGCAATTCAAAGACCTACAATAAAATATCACTATAGGAGTGAGGAATGTGTAATCAGATGAGATAAATAGTCATATGGTTAAAATAACCTAAGAGTGAAATAACCTTGTTACTGAAATAACAGTATAAGTGAAATAGCCATGTAAGTGAAATAGCCATCTTCTGAAATTATGCTATTAGTGAGACAGCCATGTAAGTGAAATAGTATTTATGAGATAGCCATAGTAGCAAAATTACCATATGAGTGAAATAACTTTTTAACTGAAATGGTGATATGAGTGAAATACCCATGTGAGTGAAACAATGATATTTGTGAAATAACCATATTGATAGTTAAATAAAGTCATATGAGTGAAATAGTCATGCATGAATTAGTATTATGAGTGATTGATTTGCATAAGCTAGATTATCATATGAGTGAATTAGTTTTGTGAGTGAAATAGCCATATGAGTGAATTAATATTGTGATTTGAAATAGTCATATGAGTGAATTAGTTTTGTGAATGAAATGGTCATATTTATGAATTATTTTTATTAGTGAATTAGTCACATGAGTTAAATTGTTATACCACTGAAATTGAATTAGTCACATGAGCTAAATGTGATACCCAGCTAAAATAAACCTAAGTGATGTATGTTTTTTGTTTTGACCATGTACTCTTCATTTCATTGCAGGTAAGGAATCATTTGAAATTATCTGAAGATAGTAAGGTAGGCCTGTTTCTCCTTGCCTTTGTATGTTTACATTGATACTTTTCAGGTACATTCTGTATACTCTTCGCTAGCCAAGAGTTTCATTCCGAGCTACTCTGCATATTATTCTTGGGTATCAAGGATGATTCAGTATATGCTATAGAAAGTTGATTTCTAGAGCCTTAAACACAGTACATGAACTCCTAAAAAGAATCAAATAACCAAAACCTACATGGGTATGTTGATTTCTGAAACCTGAGTATATCAACACCTAAATATACTATCAGCTGGTCCCTGAATATCTGAAATATGAGTATGCCAACAGGTGAATATGCCTGAAATATGAGTATACCGACAGGTGAATATACCTGAAATATGAGTATACTGACAGGTGAATATACCTGAAATATGAGTATACAGACAAGTGAATATACCAGAAATATGAGTATTCCGACAGGTGAATATACCAGAAATATGAGTATTCCGACAGGTGAATATACCTGAAATATGAGTATACCCACAGGTGAATATACCAGAAATAGGAGTATTCCGACAGGTGACTATACCAGTAATATGGGTATAGTGATCCTTAGATATATGGGAAACCTGTGTATATTGATCCCTGAGTAACAGAAACCTGAATGTTAATGTTAATTAACTTCACACCTGAAATCTGAGTAATTCATAGCTGAATTTCAGTTGAGTTTATCGAGACATAAATTTTGTTTGCGTATTCCAAAAATCTGAGTACACAGAAAACTTTATTTCAGTTGAGTATGCTTGTAATCTGAGTATACCAAGACCTTAATTCATTAAAACAGAAACCTGAATACGTACCAACACATGACTTTCACACTTGACTTATATAAGGCAAATAAGTGTTGTGTGGTTAAATTGTCATCTTTATGGTTTTCAAATATTTTGCGAATTTTTTCAGTGTTTGCTGTTGATTGTTCATGAAATGCTTATACAGGTGCTTATACAGACTTAAACACAGGTGTGAAATATCTCTGATCATGATTTTGTGTTTTAAAATACACCTATTGCTATGAAGTGGTTTTATAATTCATGTCCTCTTTGATTTAGAGTTATTTTTACATGTACATGTATTTTACTAAAACAAAGTGAACACACCAAAATTAATTATTGTATCCAAGGAGTAAATTCGAATTAGTTGAAAGAAATTAACTTCTAGTGAGTAAGTTCTATCACATATTAAAGATTGTGTATAGTAAAGAAACAAATATTTTACATAAAATATAATTGATAGGTCAATTAAAACATTTAGAAATTTGAATATGAGCCTGAATATTGAGGGCTTCTGTTATGAGAAAGGTCAATGCTCCGAATTGTTTATTAAAAGCTCTCTATATGTCGGCCATCTTTTTTATTTTAAAAAGCTTTGAATTATATGTGTTATACCTACATTCGCTGTTACAAGTAGGTTATGAAAATAGCTCCCAGACAATAACAGACTGGTTGGTTTAATTGGTTTTACATTTGAGATTAGACTCCTTGTAACAATCTTGTAAAACAAACTTTTCGGACTATGGCGAGATCGATCAAACAACTTAAGGGCGTATTTTCACGGAAATTGGCTTTGCTGAATCGCTGAAAATGTCTCTGAGTAACCAACAGCGACTTCTCGAAACAAGTTGTTAGGTTGATGTTGGCAGGGATATTTTAGCGAAAGGTAAATCCCGCCTTTGAAAAGTAATCTGAGGCCGATGTAGAACCACTTACCGAGTTCTTTGTACTTCCTTGGCAACTGGATGGGATGTAGATAAAGGGAGCTTCAAGACAAGTTCTATCAAGGTTTACATCGTTAGAAATCAATATAGATCTTGTGGAAGGAAGTTGATTAACGGCTGATACAGCTGACTATGCCGCACTCCGCCCAACCCCTAGATACTGTTTGTCTAAGTCATGATCTTATTTACATGGTATATGCAGATATGAATTCATCATCTCCAAGTCGTATTGACGGTCCTGTCTTACCAAAGCAAGAACTCTGAAAGCTCTCTGAGAAACTTTTTCAAGAAGGGATCTGAACATGCATAAGGCCAAATGTATAGAAATGTTGTCGGAGATTTCCGTTGAATGGTTCGCTGTAATTACATCAGTAAGAGATCTCTCCCGGACTTCCGGAAAACGTGAACTTGGTGGTGTTAGTAACATCAATATTTCTCAGTGAAACCACATAGTTTTCTCCCGCATGCTTGCTGGTAATTTGTGTCCCTGTCCGTCGATTGTTTGACCAAACAGTTTCTGTGCCGACGAAGTTGATCCAGTAAATGGTGTCAGAAGTGGGATTGTTGACTATCATGTTCTCCTGTGTTAGTTTTGTGGCGGTCAGTGATTGAAGCAATGCCGGGAAACATCAGGCTATTTGGTACATGTTTGGGGGCAGGGATCCGGACATGAATGGGTCGGCTTTACTCCCAACTACTAAGCATCATTTTCATTCATTTAGCTAGTATCAACTGATCACGATGAACTGCAGGGTCCCCCCTTTGATTATAGGGTCTAACAGAGAACCGGGAAAATCAATGGTTAGTTTTTAATGGTAGGCAAACGTTCCAGAGCACATAACCAAAAGCACTAATGTTAGTAGGCCTAATATAGTAGTTTGCCAATAAAAGGGGCCTTGTATATAGAGGGCTCATGGTAGCCAATCTAAAAATAAACAATTCTTGTTAATGAAATGGTTGATAATGTTTAGTATGAAGTCTGATATCAGTACAGTGTAGACATGGATTACATTTGCTGTGGATATTTGAGCTTCTCCATGGATGAAAGTATTCAGGTTTGTGATTTATCTCTTCTTGAAAGAGGATATGTTGTGGAGGCATGCACGTTTTTCTTTCTCTATATTTAAAAAATATAAAGCATGTAGCATTATTAATGAGTTTCAGGAAGTAGAGTTTTATAACTAAAAACTTCAATAAAAGATACACATGGATGCAAGGTGATTCAATATTTCGGTTTATTTTAAAACCACTGTCAAGATTAAAAATATCCGCACAAAAGGTGTTTATATACCTAGTCACATTTGTCTGCTTACCAGTACATTTTGCTACCTCATCTACATGCAAATGTCAAAGATACGGACATCCAATAACAGATCATAAACTTGCTATTATAACAGAGAAATAATATTTAAATTGATAAGCAAACAGTTAGATATTACAAGATTACAGAATTAACAAAGCTCAATCTTAAAATATGTTTTTACAATGCACTCTTGGCCACCTTGATCAAAGGTAGTCCCAAATGGATTTTAAATCAGATTAAAAGTGACTAAATTAGAAAGATAATACTATAAGCTATCTGTGTTTTCTAAGAATTTGTTTTATTCACTTACAAATGTGCGTCATTCAAACTGTGATGTCTGCAGGGGAAACTCTGTTGCCCTAATCGTTGCTAGGTCAAGAAACTCAAAATGGCGATAGATAACTTAAGCGAATGCTCTGTAGCAAAATCTTTTTCAGAAGCATTGATAATTTGTCTGATGACCAGAATTTTTTATAAAGATAACGAACAAAATGATAATGTAAATTTGGCCCAAAGCGTTTTTTTCAGTAAATTTCAGAATACCTGAAAATAACTTTTAAACAAAATTCAAACACCTGAACAATAAAATTCTGCCAAGGTAGATTTTCTCCCAAATTTTCTGAAAAGTTTTTTTTTTTCCTCCAAATTTTTCTTTTTCATAATACCCTACATAACAGAATTGGAATGAGATTTATGTTTTTTAAGACATGGTCAAACTTATGTGTCAGGTCAACCTTAAGCATGGTGTAAAACACCAATCAATCATGTAGTGTTTAGTCTCGGTCCAGCCTACTAGATCTGTCTAACTTCACCGTTCCTCAATATATGTGGCCCTTTGGCTAAGGGTAGTTTGTTTGAAGAGTGGCAATGTTGCCTGTACTTAGCACTGGAGGAAGATTAACTTTCAACAGTATGAAAACACTTTATATCTTGGTTGTGCTAGTGCCAATTATTGTTGGAAAACACTGTGTCATATAAGTGAAATACCCTTAAGAATGGTGTAAAACACCTATCAATCAATCAATATATGTGTTGGGTAAGAAATAATAAATTAAGATAAGCAGAAACCTGGATGCTGACCTGATGTCATAAGAGTGAAACACCTTTAAGTACGGTGTAAAACCTGAATCAAATAAACCGACCAGTAAGAAATACTAAAGATATAATTCTCAACTAACGAGAGAAATCTATAAATGCCCATTTAATCATATTACAAAACAACACATTAGGAAGGATAGATTTTCTGTCACATAACTTGTTAGAAAAGCTCTTGCATTAGGGTAAGTTCTTGCATAGTCTGTGATTGGTTATTGTTGAAGAATGAAAGGGTTATACTGACATGTAACAGTTGATGTGGAGTATTGACTGCCTAGCTGATCGAACACTGTAGTCGCTGCTCTAGTCGTTTGTTTGATCTCTCGCAAGAGCTACAGGTGGTAGTGTCTCCATGTATCAGGTAAGTCATTCACTGTAACGTTATTGGTTTAGCAGTCTGCACTGTAAAAACATTTGTTAAAGGTGTGTTAGTAGGGATTGTAAATAACTGCCTGGTCCAAAACCCACATTATGTCGTAAGAAGTCAGTCCTATTTACATCATGTCAAGTCTGAATTATTTTTTCTGTCAGTCCATTATATTTCCAAAAAGCAAGTGGATATGTGTTGATCAATGTACTTATTCTAAAAGCAGGTGTCAGATTTGAAGACGTGATTCGCACTGATTCACCTCAATCCTACTTGTGTTATTTTGGAACAATATCTCTCCGCTTCGTACTTACAAATGAAAAAGCGACGAACAATACTTGATACATAATCATAAAATTATATTTCTCAGCTTTCTGAGGTACCTATCTCCATCATCAGAGAAATTGCAAATACAAGTAAATAATGTGTATATGGCTTATCACTCTGGTAGATTCTAGTTTTTACAAATTCCACACACTGGTCTCTTGACAGGAAAGGAACACAACCCCTAGGCATTACTGGTCAGCAGACATTGCCGGCTACGTTTATGTACACCACTCAACGAACCGAATTTTATAAAGTAGAAGATTAGTAAGTTCAAGTCTAGGATGCTAAAGTAGGGCAGATTAACTACCACTCTGATACGACAACGACACATTTTTAAAAGCTCAAAGCAGTGAAATCATATTTTGTTTGCTCGGAAAGAAGCCCCTATATTTCGTAATTTTGGGATAATTTACAACTAGCCGTACTCCAGTCTTGTGTTCCCTGTTTTCCGCATTTTTAGATAAATGAATCTATAATATCTCCAAATCAATACAAATATTTATGAGTTCTGTGAAATTTAATGATCAATCTGTAACGTATATTCCATGTATAATGCCGAAGGACACTTATTCAGTGCCCAGCTGGTCATTTCTGTTTGCAATTAAACATTTATCAGATGTCTATGGCTCCCTGTTACCTTACTCAAACCCAAATAAAACAAACATTTATAAAATATATGATTCTGCTTATCCGAATATATATTATTGATAATTACTCCCAGAAAATATCTGACATAAGCTCACTTTTAATACTGAGAGCATAGTTACGTAAATGTATCACCCGGTATACGACAGTTCCCTATTGATTTTTCACTAAGCTTGTCTAGGTGACATGAATAATGACGAGTAAACGATAGTGTCAGGTGTGCTTAAGCTTTAAAGATGATATAAGAAGATGTATGTTGTTTACTTCTTGAAAAAGTTAATCCATCATACTTAACAATACCAATATAGCTTGTACCAGGTCATCCTTGGTTTAAGGCAAGGGGTGTGAGCTGTTAGATTTTTTTGTGGTTTATTCAAATTTAGGGTTTAACAATACCAATATAGCTTGTACCAGGTATATGCAGGTCATCTCTGGTTCTAAGGCGGAGGCAGGTTGATATTTTGTTGTTTACTAAAAGTTAGGGTTTAACAATACCAATATAGCTTGTACAGAGCAGTTAGTTTTTTTGTGGTTTGTTCAAATTTAGGGTATAACAATACCAATATAGCTTGTACCAAGTACATCGGCTTATCTTTGTGGGTGGGTGGGGGTTGAGGGCATTGGAATTTGGGGTTTGGGTCATACTGTAATAATTGGCGAACCATCAATAAGGGAAGAAAAAAAACAATCAAACCATATCATTTATAAATGATATTACTGTAACTAACTGAAAACTCAACATCTGTTAGGGATAAAAAACCAATTTGATTATTCATACTAGAACAGCAATATTATAAATGATATAAGAATGATAATTAACCTTGCCTAGAATATCTGACTACGCTCTGGATTATTGGGGAATTGTTCCCTTATGTAAGAGAAGGTCATGTTAATTGATGACAGACATCTTGACGACACATCTGTTGCCTATTTTACATGGATTGTGTTCCTATGTAGGCTGAAGAGACGCAAAGTCTGGAAATTCTCCAAGAGTGCCGAAAAAAAAGTGTGGAAAAGTGTCATCCCCACTTAACAACGGCTAAATTGCAGTATTCAATTTGTATCCGAAAGCAGCTCTATTTACCGTTGTTAGCCAGTAGATGCCATATGCTGATTTTATCATCTAATAACATATTTACAATCGCATTCATTTCAGCATAGTGTTTTTATATATAGATATTTTTTTTAATTTTTTTTATTTTTTTTTATCTTTTACTCTTTTGACAACACATGACTAAGCATCTGTAGAGCCTCTAAAAATGTGAAAACTTTGAGTCCTATATTTTGTTGATCAAAAGTAGAATCTTCAGGGATTGATCAAATCTACAAAGGGATCAAAGGGTGGTTTCTTTCACCCATTGGGCTGCCATGCAGTCATATGTAATAAACTTACGCATGGCATTAAACCCCAATCAATCAATCAATCAATCAATCAATCAATCAATCAATCAATCAATCCCCCAATCAATCAATCAATCAATCAACCAACCAACCAACCAACCAACCAACCAACCAACCAACTTGAACCTGAGAATTGCTTGGCAGCAAAGGTACACCTGTAAGAATGACAATTTGTAGCAGAGCTGCACTGGGAAGTTTTCAAACTATTGTAGCTAGCTAAAGTGAAGAATTTAGAAGGAAATACCCTGTATCTGCAATCAATCAATTTATTACCTGGCTGTCACTTATCATAGATTATCATACTCTCAAGTGTTGTTTCTATAAGTATACTAATAATTCAAAACCTTAACAACAATTCCTATCCCCAAATTATTAAATGGCAATTTTTTTATGTCGAAATATCTTAGATTTGGAGTCTTTACTTTTTTTATAGCTTCCTGGATATGGCTTTAAATTGAGTTAAAGCAGGAAGTCTCAAATGGCATGTCTAGGCATCTGAAAGACACGGAGAATGTAAAACAAACACCCTGGTCATATAAGTGAAATAAGCTTAAGTATTGTATAAAACCCCCAATCAATCAATTAATCCATCACCATGGAGGTTGTGAGTTAAAATCTACAATGTTTTGTTTCTACTCACAATGCAGAGACACTGAGGGCTGGGACCAGGGCTTAGACAGACACCCATCCAAATGGACACCCTGAAGTGAACAATTGCCTCATTTGGACACTGTTTTAAGATACTTTAACATGCTTGTTGTTGCGCTGATGCTCTAAGAGCTCAGGGGGCAACATAATGCTGATTTAGTTCTGAGTTTTTATGTGTTGTGTCCTGTGCCTTGTTATTGTAGCCAGAGACAAGGTGTTACATCTACATTGTAAGTTTTAATCACTCAACACTACGACAATGAAAGTCATAAAACAAATAATAGCCTCCACGGATCGTAGAACAATAATCAACCATATCTGTTACAATAGAATAAATGTCAAAGTTTTGTCACAAAACAATTTTTCATGCATGTTATTAGGCTATTTACAATACAGTGTCTTTTATCAATGATCAACTAACTTGTCACGTTTGTTGTTTTCATATTTTATCGATCGCCACGGTGATCCGCCATGTTGTCTTTCCCATCTGTTATTTAAATGAAGCCCCTAGACTAAAGGCTGCACATAGAATTTCCCAAGAGGGATATCTCTTCATTCATTCTATTTATGTAATTCATTTTACTTAGTGCGGATCAAGCATATCTGATTTCGGTAAACCTTATTAGATCTCTTGTTGACAAATTGACGTCTATAGTTATCACCTACTTTTATGGATAATTCTTGTTTTTTTATTTTTGTCTAATTACATTCAATTCAAACAGTACCACTGATGAACAAGTTTGGCCTGAAATTTGACCGTAGTTGTAAAAATTAAGTTTATCTCAGGATGGTTTAGAAGAGGTTTCCTCTGGGTTTTCCACCAGAACAAAGGTGATTCAAAGTTGTCATTGAGTGAAATAGCCTTGAGTATGATGCTAAAAACCAATTAAAACCCTGTAACATGGACACTGGCACTTCCGTCCTAGGTATGAATTAGTCTACACGTCAGAAACTTAAGTACGTTATCATGACAGAATCCTTTCCGGAGATTGTCTGTATATGATGCCTTATAAAGAACCTCACCAATCTTGCCCAGTTATCAACCTGTAATATGTCAGAATTTCTATGGCTTCATTCTCTGATAAATAGTGACATGCAGTCATATCCTCACCGGAACGTTATGAGAGGCTGGGCTCTGTAGCTCAGCCCATAGCTGAGTGACCTGGGTTTGAATCCTGCTGGAGGCGTGTACATTGTATTTTCTTTGCATATACAGTAGTAATTAGGAAGACTTGTTTCATTGTAGGTGCAAATTTCAGCCTTTTTCAAAATATTGCATGACATTATTGTCTTTCATTATTTCGAGATAATCATTCAGAATGGCTAGACCGAAACAAAAGACTGAAAACGAAATTTAATATTGCATGTGTTTAAAAAAAATGTTTACGTCTTTGGAATGCCAACTGCATGTATGCAGTTACTATTATCGAAAAGCTTTTCATTCAGTCCAATTTTGTCAATAAATTTTCTGTCAATAACTGGAATTTGAGAATAAACTCACCCCTACAAAACTATAGCCTATTACGAAAAAAAAAGTATAAACTGACTTAACTGGAATAGGATTGAATTTTGATAACATACGATATCAGTTGCCATTTCTATTTAACCTGTAAAATTGATACCAGTGTAGTCATTATTACTGAGAACATTTGGTTTCTTTCAGCAATATAATAGCATTTACGCTTGAAAAATAATGTATGGCTTTTATGATGTGGCCCAATGCAAGTTGCAGTGCTGAGACGCCACTGTAATGGACACTTTATTGCTTTTTGCGGCTGTTGGGCTAATACCATAACTGTGACAGATTGCTTTTACGCATTCCTTTAGTGGAGTCTAATTCAAGAAAACTCCAAGGCTTCAAGGCATAGGGTAATTCTAGTTCTCTTTCTTGCCTGATGTTGCCCCACTATTTCACACTCAATAAATATATAACTTAAGCGCGGTCGTTAAAACGTCGGTGTAGCCTTCTTAAGATTTGATGATTTATTGGTTACAGACTCCAGCCTATTGCTGTGTGAAGTGTATTACACAAATTGAACGCTATAAATTATTTTTGATAACGTACTGCATTGAGACTTTGACACATTATTGCATGCAGCATTGACAAAAAATGGACTGCAGTGGGTTATACATCACCTTTAGCTTATGGCTAAGTGTAACGCATTGACAAAAACCAAGTACTATAAATTATTTGAGATAATTAAATATTTCTCACAACTTAAGAAATTTAAACCTGCAACTGGAAACGGTTTTACAAGTAGTTGAGTTAGATGAATTTTCTTTCATCTATTTGTTGTACACTAAATTAGACACCAATCAAGGAATCAATTTATTGCTGATGTATTTGTATAACATAAATTAAACGATATCAATTATTTGATATACCTTAGTCGTTGTAATTTAGGAAATGTCAACATGCCACAAACAATAGCTTATCAGCAGCATAGCTGCATTCATTTTCTTTCATCTTAATCTAAAATGTCTAAGTGGAATGAATTATAAACTCAACTTTAAAATTATTTTTGATACCGTCCCCATTGCCATGGTGCTTTCAGAGCTAAGGGGCTACACAGAGCTGATCTGTTTGTGTTGTATTTGTATTGTGTCCTGTGATTGTCTCGTATTTGTCCTGTCTTGTCTTTGCTACCAGTGGTGATGATGGGTGGTTTCCTTCAACCATCGGGCTGCATGCTGACATGTGAGTGAAATAACCGTAAGTACAGCCTTAAACCCCAACCAAAACAAAACTTCCAACAAATTTCAATATACAACTGAAAGCAGTTCACAGTGCATACCTATGACACAATAGACATGCAAAATTCTCAATTCTGTACAATTTTGTTAATACAGAAATTGATTTTTGGTTTAAGCCCTGTTTTTTTATTTTTGTTTTTTTATTAGAATTCGTTGCTTTGTCCCAAGAGAGCATTTTGCCTGTCTGTGCTTTCTCTCTAACATGACATCTTATAGGAAAGCCTGTGTCTTCAGGGGATATCTTTCTTCTTCTGAGTTTTGATTAAAGATTCAACCCTTCCGAAACAGATAATGAACGCCGACGGCTTTCTCTTCACAAACTCAAGGTTTGAACAGAATTTTTGTGGCTTTCAAGGTGTAATGAATTCTGTCATGAAAACAAATTGCAGATTCCTCCAGTCAAAGTAAGGGACCCATTAAATGCAGGATCTGTTAGACAAGTTCAACAACAACACCACCAAGTTCCTCATCATTGCTATACCACGATGCAGCCTCCGAAACATGGGAAAGCTATATTCCTGTGTTTTGAGAACACCAACTGTCTATCTTTTTTATTGCATTGATAGAGACAGGTGCTTGAAAGGAACATCATGTTGCCCTGGTGCTATCGGAGCTAAGGGGCAACCCAAGCTACTCTGTTACCATGGCGCATATTTGTATACCATTTTGTCTTGTGATAAGTAACTATGGTAACGGACTAACCTGTAATTTTAAAATATTGATTGGTTGCCCAGTGAAGATGGGTTAAAAAGTCGTACTTAAAACTCACATATTATTCCGGTTGGGCCTATCGATTCGTGCGGTTTGAATAGATAAGAGGAGTCTCTTAATTGTAAATCTACACAGTTTTATAATATTTTTTGTTATTAAAATCAAATTCTAACAAAACTTGTATATATACATGTATATCTGAACGTGAAGATACATGTACTTCATTCTCTTCAACAAAAAATTTCATAAATCTAAACATTTCGTATTTATAGTGTTCTTTAGAGTGTTTTGTATTTTTCACACAAAAAATATTTTTAATAGATTTTGTTAAAATTGACACCAGTCTCTATTACTTGTTCATGTAAAAAAAATCAGCATAATTCTAACATCTTTATACGTTTCAGAGATTTTAGGTAATATATAGTGATAATTGCTATGTTTACGGTACTAGATGTTAACAATTCCCATGATTTGAACCCTACCTGGGCGCCAGACATACAATGGGAAGAAAGACCAAAGTTTACCACACTGGTTTACAATACCATCTTATCAACATCTAATATCTGGCTACCTATGAATCTGTGGTAATCTAAATACCATTGACTGTATGTGGAGGGTAGAAAGAGGGGCTAGTTAGGCCACTCTCAACAAATTATTCGGTGCAGATATAATATTACAGGCATTTCTATCGGAGTAAATGTTAAGAAAAAGAAATGTGCGATTCCTGGGTTTTATGAGTTTCCTTGTTTTGACAATTGTTTACCTGTAATTAATACGTTGAACCCACAATGTAATCAAAAATTTAAGATGAAACCTCTAACAGTTGGTTTCAATTGATGCCATGTTGCCAGAAAGCATTTTATGGGAAAGACGGCTTGAAGGCGAACAGAGTTCTTGAAAACTAATCATTCTTTTCTTTATAAAAATTAAGATTTATTTTCAAAAAGATGTAACCTACAACAAATGTTTTTGTAGCAATGGCCTTATGACAGCAACTATGTAAAGAAGTTTGAGGGATAATAAACATCTTGATTATACAGGTACTTCATAGGGGGCTTCCAATCTCCCTGCAGAATCTATGGAAACAAACACTGCCACATGTGTGCTGATCACGGTTCTGTTGGGAAACTACTAAAACCATAATGGCTTGAACATGTAAGTCGCTTGGCTCATATGCCAAAAAATTTCTCGAGCTTTTAAAAAAAAAGTGCATTTCCTACATTAGAAAATCCCATTGGTATTTTCGTTGTATTAAAGAAACCTCAAACGAGATAATGTTGGAATGTTTTGATTAACACCTGTCCGGTAAATAGAAGGTGCAAAACCATTATGTTACTATGCACAGTTGGTTGTCAGGAACTGCCTGTTGTCTGGAGCATATGTCGAATTGAAGCAAACTCTGACTTAAGTTAAACTATATAGTCACAAATTCAACATTATACTAAACTTATCTTATTTATTTATTGTTGGCTACTTACTTGGTATTATAAAGAAATTACTCTGTAAATATACAGACCTGAGTTCGAAAGTTACCCTTTCATTTATATTTCACATAAGTCAAAAACTGTTTGCTAAAATCAGGTTCCGCTCTAGCAGTTGGCAGTATGTTCCAAAGATTTGGTCATACTGTATTTTTGGGGGCACTGAAGGAACATTTATTTTCTATCCACAACAAAACAATTTAAATGTTAAATCTGTGTTAGAGTTTATTGTTTATTATTTTGTTATTTAGGTACCAGTAGAATGCCGATATATATATCCTTAAACTCCAATAAATCAGTCTTGTGAGTTGCCCCTGGTGCCCCTTGAACTAAAGGGCAACCGTAACACAGTTTTATTTTTGATTTCTTGCATTTGCAAGTCCACATTGTCAATGTCCACTGCACCGTGCTAAGCTTACTGTGGTTGTCTTTGGTCTTGTAACTGTGGAGTGTATACATGTACCTATCAATGGTTCCTCTCACACATTGTGTGAAATCACTCAAGTTTGGTTTAAATCAAAGAAACATAAGTAGACTTTGGTGTGGTGTAAATTACAAATAAAAGAAAATAAAAACTAAAAAGAAACCGTTATTCATCATGATATAAGTTTTTGAGAACTTTTCTGTATATACTAACACTGACACTGGCTTGAGTTTGAAAATAAGACAAAGGAAATTGCTTTAATCAACCAAAAAATTCCCAGCCTCCCCAGACAATGTTTAAGTGACCAGAAATGACCAGCTAGACACAATGTGTGTAAAATAATTATATAAACAGCAGAGCAGCTGAGGTCTGGCCTCTGAAATTAACTTAGGTCTCTACATTGGATTAAAACTGTTGCTGTCTTACCTCCATCATATTGGGTATAGTCTGCTTGGTCATAAACCTGGACCATATTTGATAGATTACCAACAATTATACGGTCGTTGACAGGCAAATTACAACTGTTACCGTATAAATACACTGGCAGTATATATTACTGATGTTGTACTGCTGCAAATAAATGCAACTCCTCTTTAAAGTAAGGAACAAACTTAATTATTCTTAAATAAAAAAAATTGAATTATTTCATTATATTTTTGCCCACCTTTACAAATTTGTAAACAGCTGGATTTTGTCCACAACTGTACGAAGGGTAGAGCTTCTCCGTGTCACTTCCTGGGAAGGAGTGATGATGCGGGTTTATCCCGAAGTTGCAATCTGCGTTGAAAAGCTAGGTGGCACTGTGTGGTTACATAATGAGGTTTCTGAACTTATGGATAAAAGATCGGAGATTTCTGAAGCTATTGTCCCACTTTTGATTATTCCATTTTTTCATCACAAGTCCGCAAATATTGAATATTTTTAATTTTCACTTGTTAAGGGCCCTCTGGCTAAGGGCAGTTTGTTTGAAGAGTAGCAATTCTCTCTTTACATCTTCACATGTTGGTTGTGCTAGTGTCAATTATTGTTGGAATACATCGCTGTCATATAAGTGAGATACCCTTAAGCAGGGCTCAAGCACACCAATCGACCAATCAATCAATTATTTGTTACGGTGTTGTGGTGTAATTAAAACTGGTGACACTTTTTTTTTTAATCACATTTCTTGAAATTATATTTATGTCTGGGTCAATCCTACTTTGAACTTTGAATGGGAATTGGGTCATTTTGTAAATATGAGAGAACTCTTGTAGCTCTTCTTTGAAATTTGCTTAAACTTTTGATAATTTCTTCATGTTGCCCTGGTGCTCTCAGAGCTAAAGGGGAACAGGAAGCCGATCTGTTTGTGGTGTCTGTATTACGTCCT
>JAQQZZ010077704.1:0-20026 GCA_030265115.1 Mopalia vespertina
ACATTTGAATTACAGTGCCCTTCCAGAGTAGTTTGTTTATCAATGGGTTCTTTGATCTGTACAAGGGCAGATGAGACCTACATTAAATAATTGTTATTTTATAATATGTTATAAACTGGGACATTGTTATTTCATGTGCAAAAGGCGTTTTCTGTATTCTATTTTCAAAGGTTTCAAAAATGCACGTTTTCCATGTGTGTCCGCAAAATGGTCCATTGCAAGCTGTTGTTGAAATGGTGGGTTATAGTGGGCATAATAGGCAACAACTGTTTTGATTTTAAAGACTAATATTAATAAGATTATATCAAAATTCTATTCGTTTAAGAATAATATGAAAGGAATATGTGCAAATATATTGCGGGGGTATAAAAATACTCCGGATCGCTGGGTCAATCGCCACGTTTGCACGCTCAAGTCGGCCGAAAGCTTTCGCTGGGAATCAGATCGCCGTGATCCGGCGATTATAATAGCCCGTGTTGTCCCCTGCATACGGGTTTGGCTAATCTTCCAATTTCACTAACAGTTTGGGCGATCACTCGCCTATGAAACACACCGTTCTTTCAGGATCATCTGACCTAGAAGTCAGCCCAACTATCCAAATAGTCTCCCACGCGGAAAGCGTATTGCAGCGCAGTTTCGTTAAATTCGGACTTCAGAATGACGAGATTTTGTCTGAACCATATCAGTGAACTCAAACAGACGGCACATCAGTGTGGGCTTGATTAGGTCATGGTAAGCCAGGCTCCTGTGACCGTATGTACAACAACATTCATGTCGCCAAACATGAAGTACAAATGCCATAAAGCTATCAACGCAACCACCGCCAATTTTAAGCAGATTGAGAAATCTACACATAAGACACAGGATAACTAGAATGTATGACCGGTGACCAATATTTCTGAGAGCCCCAGGGCAAGAGACTCGCCCTCCAACTCGCCCCTACAATAACCACAACAAAACAATTCATAGTCAAAAGTAAATAGGCTTATTTATTGTATGGGTTTGAAAGGCTGGTAGATCAACTGCATAATATTTTTTTTGGTTTGCCAAGTAAACAAAAGAAGTTTAGAATATTAATATGTTTTTTTTTTACGGAAATGGGATTCACTATACGTTCCGTTTATATCAGATAATGAAAACGAACATGTAGATAGGATTGGATACATAACTAGAAATAAAATGCACAGATTGACGTGAAAGCGAAGAAAAAAACCCCAACAACAACAAAAAAATAACAAAAAGCATAATTCAAAAGCATGATTAGTATGAATGAAGTCCTTGTAAACTTGTCAATGAGAAAGATGAATGAACATATACTTGTTTCTAACTAAACAATTTATACAATGGAAATATGGTTTTAAAAATCCCCAAATTATTTCACCCTCCCAACATCACACATCTGCTAAATACAACCTATTGTCTACAAATCAATGGTAACATGATTTACACATTAAATGCATCTATAAAAGTTCTCTCCGCGACTAGAGCTACTTTTCCATATAAAAACCTCAAATAATGTATATATGACAAGTTGCCTTCTTAAGTATATATTATAATTGCTCCATATAAAGCATAACAGTAAATAATTTCTCAAGTTGTCCAAAATTTGAAAAATGAAGTATTTTTTTGTTGTATGTTCGACATGATAGAAAATTGATCAAAATGTAACTAAAATATGTATTTATGGTATTGGAAGTTTTAAAAATGTATCCATATTCAATAGATTTAATAACAATTCGGTCCTCACTCAATTTGAGCTTAAAATTGGTAAAAAATGAATTACATATTTTATAAATGAAATTTATATAGAAGGCACACGCATGAATAAATAAATACTAAAGCTTTCCTTAAAAATATTTTCTTCCTTTTGTAAAATATGAATACCAAAAAAAACCATATGTATACCCACAGTTTCCCCCTTTATGTATAAGGTCATTTCTGATGACACATTCTTGATGCATTATATGCATCTTGACTATTTTATTGTCAATTAAAGAACTATGGCTTTCATATCAATTGTCCGATGTCAAATCCTGCTAAATATTAACAGAGTATTTGAGACCTTGGTAGCTTCACCTGCTACATCTTTGTTTCTACTTGGACAGAAATACATAGGTAACTAGACCCACGAATGGTTATACCTCAGATTCTACTCGTGAACGGAGATTGTTAAGCTCCTCCCAGATTTCCTCAGGCACATCCTCGTTAACCTGTTCATCAAGGTAACGCTCAATGTCTTTAACCTCCTGTTCCCAGAAATCTTTGGGCAGGTGAAACAGGGCCTCCATGTCGACTTCCTCTTGGAGACCGTCCATTGGGATAGAATTATTTTTGGGAATGTAGCCAATCATGCTCTTGTCAGCGATATCTTCATTGTCCACACGACGACAGATCCAGTCCAAGACCCTCGAGTTTTCACAGAAGCCAGGCCAAATGAATTTACCATCTTCATTTTTACGGAACCAGTTAACATGGAAGATTTTAGGCAGCTGGGATCCAGGGCGTTTCTTCAAAGAAAGCCAGTGCTTCATGTAATGACCAAAGTTATAGCCAAAGAATGGTCTCATAGCAAATGGATCATGCATGATGACTTTCCCTGAAAGCAAAACAAAAAAACATATTGTATTACAGATTGTTTGTTTGTTTGTTTGATTGGGGTTTTACATTATACTCAAGGGTATTTCACTTATTTGACAATGTGCCAGCCCAATGGGTGGAAGGACAATAACATGACACAATACAGACACCACAAACAGATCAGCTTCCGCTTCCCCTTTAGCTCTGAGAGCAACAGGGCAACATGAAGCTCCCTCCAACCACCTGCTATTGCATTACAGAAGGCAGAAGACAAAACTAAACAGTTTTACCACTTGTGCTACAGATTCTCAATTTGATCATGCAGCACTAATAATTTTCTCATCCAGCACTGCTATTGTTTTTGGAACACAACCAGAGTGAATGAAACAATAGTATCAAAGGAAGTTAATATTTGAATTAACAGTTCTTGAAAACAGTTGGTTAACTAGGAAACTCAATTTTATACTGAAGATAATTTCGATAAAATGATGGCTGATACAGGCTGTGGCCTCTATATTTGATGAAAGCATTCATTGTGGAAAACTAGTCACACCACTAATGGAGGGATAGACGAGAGAGAAACTTATATTTCCACTTGTGGGATTAACAAGGGTACTTGTTACTAAGCTGATAACCACTTATTATTGCCGACATGGCAGCGTCCGACAAGGGTACTAACCTTTATGTTCTGCAGCAGCAGTAGCCTCAGACCTCATACTGGCTCCAACAAATACACCATGGTTCCAGTCAAATGATTCATACACTAACGGCACACCTGAAAGAGAATTGAAGGACTTAATAAAAATGTGGGCCATGGCAACTGACAAATCATAAGTTTGTTAGATTGGGGTTTCATGTCTTTCAAGGATATTTCACTTAGGGCGACAGATTGTCCCTTTCACACAGGTCCTTATTTAAATACAGTGGAAAACCGTGAAGAAACCTCATTAAAACCACCCCGATTGCTGATGTCACAATCCAGTTCATGAATAAAGGGAGGTTTGTTAAGGGTGTAATGTCCTACTCATGAGTATTTCTTTATAAGACAATGGGTTGTCCACTTTTTACTCTGTCTTTAAATTAAATACAGTGAAAAACCAAGTGGAGTCTTCATTAAACCACCTCTAACATTGCCCAAATGGAATCCTGCGACTCCTTATATACTGGAGGTGTAAAAGACAACTGGAACTTGTATTGTCCACTTCACCCTGTTCATAGTCTTATTATGGTGGTAAACTGGGATGAAACCTTGTAAAAACCACCCCCTGCTGGAGCCACATTGTGTGACTCACTCATATACCCCGATGGTTGAGAGATGGACATGATCCTGTGAAGGTACATTGAAGTAGGATTAGTCAGCGCACATGTTAACCACTAAGCCGGTCTCGGACAGCCTGACGGAAATGTTCTATTTAATATCTTGTTTTTAAACTACCTTGAGGTCTTCTTCCTCCAAAAACAATAGCAGAAATTGGGACACCGGCTGGATCTTCCCATTTCTCATCCATAATAGGGCACTGTGAGGCGGGAGCACAGAATCTAAAAGAGAATCACAAATTGACCTAACAGTGTAAATAAAAATACAAGTATATAATATGAAATGAAAGTTGTCACAAGGCTAGAACCAGGAAACCTAGCAAAACCAAGAAGACCCGTTCATTTCTTTGACTTTTTAAAGCCGGACAAGGTTATTTCACCCATGTTGAGGTGTCTTTAATTTTGTGGTGCCTTATTACCATGGTGACCAGTACTAAAAACATATTGTAACCATCATAGTTATGTTCAACAATGGCTAAGATCGCTTTGTGAAACAGGATCATGCAGAATTACTGCAGCCCCATGTAATCATTGCCGTCTCCTAGAGTCATTGGCAACTCGTTGAATCACTCAACAAACATAATAATCTTGGGAGTGTCACTATATTTATCTAGGCTACATTTTCATCAAAAGTATAAGGAGCCTAATAGTTCATTTTCTGTTGCTTCTACTGTGTACATGTATATTTGGTTGACAGCTTGTAAAAACAACTTCGGCTTCCTGTTCCTCTTTAGCTCAGAAAGCACCAGGGCAACATGAAGCTCTATCCAACCGGCTGCATTTAGGAAAAGAAACTGGGCAATCCCTTGGAATGAAAAAACATCCTCTAACCTGGAGTTGGGGTGAGCAGAGTTCTTCTTGCTATCAGGTGACCAGTCCGAGACACCAAGCCAAGATTTGATGGACACAAACTTGGGCGTTTCCTCCTCTAGCCCCTCCCAGAAGAAACCCCCATCACTTGTCTCCGCAACATTGGTGAAGATTGTATTATTTCGGATTGTCTTCATGGCATTTGGGTTTGTCTTCAATGATGTACCTGGAAGCAGAAAATTGGTCTGAATTTGATCTACATTTTAAGAACTATATAGACAGGGACAAAGATAAATTCTCTCAAAATGTTTATGGCTCTAAGATTTTATTGCTAAAGGGGTGCTTCAAGATTGCACTGCATCAAAAAGATATGATAATCAAATATTCAACATTTTAACTTTCTTCAGTTTGTTTGATATTTAAAGGATTTTTCACAGCATTTCTGGCTAATTCACTTACACCTATAAAGGGAGAGTTAGCCCAACAGGTTGAGGAAACTACCATTGAAGACACTGGCTACAATACAAGACACAGGGGCTTAGCCAGAAATCAAAACTATGGTGTCCAAAATGGTCATTTTGCTTCACTTTTCAAATAACTGGGTGTCCAATTTTAACATCTCCTGCATGTTAAAAATTCTTACAACAGAACAGTGTATACAAATGAGGCGATTGTTCTCTTCAGGGTGTCCATTTGGACGGGTGGACACCCCTCTGCCGAAGCCCTTGATTTCAGGACCGATTAAACTCCAGAACAATTCAGAGCATGAAAATTGCACGTTTCATAATCATATCCATATCTTAAGACTGTATAATTGAAGAAGATGTGACAGCAAACCAGCACAATGGGTGAAGGAAAACACCCCACAGGCAACAAAGACAAAAGCGGACAAGATCCAATACAGACATGGGATACCGATCAGCTTGCTGTTGCCCCCAGCTTTGAGAGCACCAGGGCAACCGGAAACTCCTCCAACCGCTCTCTATCTAGATGGAAATTGGTACCTAAGCATAATCTTAGCTAAAGACCTGTGATTTGAGACAGGCAGATTTCCAAAAATGGTTAAAAGGACTGGTAGAAATTCTGAAATTGTATCCTGGGAAAGACGAGAAATTGGAAAATTCAGACGGGCACAATTCACAACAGATTTGTGACAAAGTGATTTCCAATCCACTGTCCATAGTTCATACCAGGTTAGGTCAATATTCCAGACCGGTTTACCCTGGGAGAAGTTAATGTATATGGAAATTATCTTTTAGGGTTTTTTTCTCTCACCATTATGTGCATTTTTGTGTTACAGCATAGCATTTCAATTTCTGTGTAGTTTAAATTTCATAACATTATGCATACAAAATACTCCAGGTAGGCAGCTCTGGTATTCAGGAAACATCACTCACCAGGTGCTACTCCAAAGAATCCAGCCTCGGGATTAATTGCTCTTAGCTGTCCATGGTCATCAAATCTCATCCAGGCGATATCATCTCCTACACAGGTAACCTTGTAGCCAGGTAAGGAGGGCTCCATCATCGCCAGGTTTGTTTTACCACAAGCACTTGGGAAAGCTGCGGCGATGTATTTCTTCTCACCTTTTGGATTTTCAATTCCTAATATCTGCGGGGAAAAGAAATTACAAACTCTCAAGTACATGTAAGATTAAGTTCTATTTATTTTGTTTTCTTTTTGATGTGTTCTGCGGCATGCTCAAGGGTACATGTACATATAAATGTTCCTCCATAGCAGAGAGCATACATACACTTCAGTCATATTGTCCTTAGCCCGAGTCCTCCGAGATTTGGTCTTGCTTGTATTTGAATGTTTGATTTGGGTTGGCTATTTTGCTCAATAGGTGAAAGAAACCACCCCCGTCAACTGACAACAAACAAAGATAAGACAAATACAGGACAATCACAGGATGCAATAAAAAGGCATCACAAACAGACCAGCTTCGTGTTGCTCTTTAGCTCAGAGAGCACCCGGGCAGCAGGAAGTTCCCTCCTAACCCTCCGTGGTCCATAGTATAGTGATTATAAAATCATGAAAGACATGTGACCTGGGACGGATTCTACACAGTATTTTCTGACGTAAGTAAAAATATTTAATTTGGGGTTCTTGCTGCCCGTCTCATTTCAGTTTTACAGTTATACATTTAATTATTACTTACTGACACTATTATATTATTGCCCAAAATATTAAATGTTTAAATTCTAAACAGACATAAGCATCCTGTATAATGACTTTAGTACAAGAATGCTTTGTGGAATAAATGCTTTGAACTGGTGATCTCCAGATAATGTTTTTCTTTTTTCAGGTTGAAAACAGACGACTCAATAGAGGGGATGACGGATTAGACCCTTTGATAAGTATGGCTTACCAACATATGTTCTGCTAACCAGCCTTCATGTTTGGCCATAATTGATCCGAGACGAAGAGAGAAGCATTTCTTCCCAAGTAAAGAATTGCCTCCGTAACCGCTTCCATAGGAGCAGATCTCATTGGTTTCTGGAATGTGTGCGATGATGGTCCTCTTTGGGTTACATGGCCAGTTATTTACTAACCCCTCTGAAAAAAGATAAGGTTAAAAAACGGGTTAGTAAATTTTAATCCTGGTGCCGTCTGGACAAATGGATAAAAGGGGACCAGTCCGCCAAAATGATATCTAGGTCATCTTTTCAGCATTTTTCACTTAGCCCACTGGAAACAATTTGGTGAGAGTGATGGCAGAAGGGGGGGTATTTAAGTTATTCCACCTATGACTCGGGTCAGAAAATGAACAATGTACTATAGGCCTACATAAACTTGTACAGAAATTATAAAAGGGGACCTCTACTCTGGTTTCTTTGATTTTAGGGGTTACGCCATACTCGACTCGGTAAAGGGTAGTGCAAAAAAATAAAAAAAATATTCACATATTCACATTTCTAAGCATTATAACAGATACTTAATTGTCCATTAGCTCCAATGGCAACAAGGTAACAGAAAACTCCCTCCATAAAATCAGGTACCCAGTATATCCCTGAATACTTTCTTAAGTGTCCTATTTATTTCTTTGGTGTATAATGAACTCTGGTGTATGTTACAGTATATCACATTGCTGGTTATCTATACAGCATATCACATTGGATTGATTGATTGCTGATTCTAACAATATTTAACAATTATTGACACCAGCACAACCATAACATGTGTAGTGTTTCATTAATGAGGGAAAGTTATCTTCCTCCTGTACTAAGCCAAGACAGCATTGCTCTTCTGCAAACAAACTACCCTTAGCTTTTTGCTTGTTTGTTTTATTGGGGTTTAACATCGTACTCAAGGGTATTTCACTTATATGACATGCCAGCCCAATGGGTGAAGGAAACCACCCTCGACAACAAACAAAGACAAGACGGGACAAATACAGGACACAATACAGACACCACAAACAGATCGGCTTCCTGTTCCCCTTTAGCTCTGAGAGCACCAGGGCAACATGAAGCTCCCTCCAACCATCCGCAACAATCAAACAGAAACTCTGATGACTTGTGTAATCGATTCAAGTTAAACTGTTTGCCCTGGTTTAATGCTCAGTTTAAAACATCATGATCACAGTCCAGGCCAAACCACTTTTCACTTTTTAGGTTTAAGAACAGTTTCATCCTTTAAAGAGTTAAATTCATGATGCTTTTCATCATATTGGACAACTGGACAGAAAGCAATTCTGACTGTGGTAGGAGTGGAGTGAAGCTAAATGTTAACTTTGAAGACAATCGGTCAACATATTTTCTACATATAATTGTGGAAATACTAAAGCTCCCTGCCAACCCTTCGTGCCAAATTAGGAGAGACGATGGGATGTGTAATTAATTATCAGACAGACGTGAAAATAGGAGAGACGAATGTGTAATTAATTATCAGACAGACGTGTAAATAGGAGAGACGAATGTGTAATTAATTATCAGACAAATGTGTAAATAGGAGAGACGAATGTGTAATTAATTATCAGACAAATGTGTAACTAATACTGTTGGATACTTTTATGAAGACAATTTAAGTTAGCGAAAATTATGCCATTTACGTAAATATTTTAAAAGTTGTAAAATAATGTCAACACTGTACACTGTGTAGAAGATATTATTTGACAGAATATTGATACCTGTTCCGAATATTGCAGTTGTCAATGCATTCACCACAAAAACTAGAGACAGCTGGATCAATTCCGACCAATGGCTAATTTTTTTAATTTTATTTTTTATCGTTCAATTTTAATACAGAACTAATATATTTTCAGCTATCAGGTCATGGGCTTGGAAACCTAATTACTGCTTCCCCTGGTTATAATCTAGTTGTACATGTATGTAAAACTGCAGTTAAACAAATCTAATAGAGAAGCAAGAATGACAAACCTCAGCCGCTCCAGGTTGACCTGGCCTAGAATGTTGTTGTTGTTCAGTGAAATGCTGCCCACGGCCTCTTGGTTCAGACATATGTCCACCCTAAAACCACACATGATTATTAATTACAGCAATAGGGCCGGTTTTCACGAAGCTACTGAAGTATTTCTTAAAGTTAAAAAAAAACTAGGTAAATTGTCAAGCATCACTTTAAATACAGAAATATTTTCCTTCTTACTGTATTGTTAGATTGATAGATTGTAAGTAAAAATTTATAAAACAGAAACATATAAATTCACATTAAAAAAATTTCCAATAGATTTTTTTATTTGATTAGGGTTTAACGTCATACTCAAGGTTTTCAATAGAAAACGAAAAGCTAAAATTTGGCTAAATTTTTCTCAAATTTAAGAAATTCATAAGAAGCTTTATGAATATGGACCTTTGTCTTTAATACAATAAATATTATAGGGCATTGGACTCGAACAACATTTTGACTTTGCTTGTATTGGTGGCAAACAGAGTGGAATCATTGATCTTCACAATCAGAGGTTTTTTTAAAGCAAATTGTTCGAGGCCACAAATTCTGAAATCAAAATGGAGTGCCTGTTAAATAACATTTTGATCGACATGGATCAATTCATAGAGGCAAAAATTATTTTTATACATCAAATAAAATTCAAGACACAATAACTAAATTACCATTGGTTTCCCCAGTCTGTTAGCTGCATTTTGATCGGCTAAACCATCAGGCATGTCTCCACCAGTGAAGTATCCTTGGTTACCTGGTTGGTGACCTTGGCCTTGATGTGACCTTTGTCCTTGCATGGAAGATTGGGGGTAGAGTGAGCGTGACTGTTCACCTCTCAATCTATGTTGATTGACAGATTCTTGATGCCGATAAGGAGGCTGAGGGATTGGCTGCCTCAAACTCGGCACTGCTTGAGAGGGTGGGTGAAATCGTGACTGTGTTCCCATGGTGACACCAGGTGGGCGGGGCTTGGAAGGATTTTGGGACATGGACTGGACGTACTGAGACTGCATCGACAGAGTTTCCTTCAATCTATTCACCTCATCTCTTAGTCGAGACATCTCTTCCTCATAGCCGGGGCCATCTGTCACAAACGAAATATAATTTAAACAATAACATTGGTGAATAATTTTTGTGTCTTTTAGAAAGTGAAGTTTGAACTAATTCCAGTTCAGAAAATTTAGAAGGCCGGGTGGTTGAGTGGTTTAGGTGGCCTGCATTTACTGCTGGCGATTTGGTGCCTTACTCTGAGGGTCGTGGGTTCGATTCCCACACGGTTTTCAACCTGCAAAATTTTCTGAACTGGAATCTGTTCAAACTAAGAAAATGTTATCCCAAAATAACGAAAATACCAATAATAATTTTTTTTTAATGAAATATTTCATCGCAAGAGAAAAATTACTAAGCATTTTCAAATATAATTCCTTGCATAAAATATGTAAAAGTGGGATTTACATGTATCTTGCATTTTGTACACAGACTAACTTTTGAAAAGTATCACTTTGAGAGAATGATCTCGGAAGATTGTGGTTTTCACAGCCTTTCACTGGGGTTTGCCAGTGGTCAATAGGGAAATAAATATGTTACTCATATAACCAAAATTGCCACCTGTCATTAACAACTAACAATATAATTTAATAGGGTTGGTCAGTGGTTAAAAGGGGAGATAATATGGTATCTCACCTATACCATTGACTAACAATAGTATGGTAGTAATATGCAATTAAATGTAATGATTAGTTAATGACATAGGTGGCGCTGCCAGTTATATGAGTGATAGATTTATCTCCCTTTTTAGCTTCTGGCCAACTCCATTGTTTGGTGATCATGAAATAGTGATCATAGAATTATGCGGCATAAATTATATTCCAGATTAATTACATTGTTCTGGACCCTGATCTGCGACATGGTGTAGACCTCTGTTCAACCGATCAATCTCCCCTCTCTGGCGTTCTAAAATGTCATAAAGATGAGCTATTTCCTCTTCCTGGGCACCTATACAACAACAACAACAACATCATCAGAAGAACATTTCAATATAGACCTATAATAGAAATCTTTTGATTTCTTTCAAATGAAACAGTAGTAAAACAAAACAAATCTGTGTATTTATATAAATCAACAAAACATACCATAGCTTTTGGGTATGTATATCTTGGTTTTTTACAGCATACTCAACAGGTGTCAATGTTGCTGGAGAAAACCACACAGACTATAACTCAAGTCATTAGCAACTTCCCAAAAAGACATGTTTTTTTTTAAGTTGGCAAAATGGGCTGAAACTCAATAGATTGTTTGCTTGTTAGATTGGGGTTTAACATCATACTCATGGATATTTCACTTTGTATGTGATGGATTTGTCCTCTTTACACTGTGTCTTACTTAAATACGGTGGAAAACCAGGAAGAAACCTTGTAAAAACCACTGCCACGATTGCCGGAGCCCTATAGTGTGACTCACTCGGGCGACGGATATACTCGAACTTGTAAGCGGTACATTCAGCTAGTGACTGAACAGTGGGCGAAACTTTAAAGAAATAGAAACACTCGTGCAGGACATTGGCATGAGTGCAATGCTTACTAATGTCGCCATGGAAACAGCACTGTCAAAAATGTTGAAAGGGAGGTAACAAAAAGACTTACTGATCATTTGATTGGTTACATCAGAGTCCGGTCCCAAATTGTTAAGATTGTAAGTTTTTTCCTCCAGCATTTGTTGAAGAGCCGCTGCGTCCAAATGGGCCTGCGCGAGGTCATCTTCCATTACTCGTGCCCGCGCCTCTTGCCGTCCTCTTTCTAACTGTAATTCTTTACGCTGCCTCTCCACGTCTCTGTTGAAAGCTTCTTGTTGTTGTTGGAAATTTGTATCCCTGGTCAAAGCTTCTGCCTCAGCATCTGCTAACTGTTTCGATTGCTCAATTTCTTTGTTGCGCATAGCATTTCTCAATTCCATCAGTTCTCGCTGTAATTCATCGAGCAAATCTCGCTCCTCCGTATTCAGAGAATCGCCTTCTGTTTCCGTGTCTTTGTCAGGTTCATACACTAAATGCGTATGTCCGTCTGTTTGTGTGGCCATGGCTGCCTCCTTTGACTTAGTATGAGCATCTCTAAGAGCTGTTCCAAGTTTCTTTAATTCTTCTTCAAGCTGGCGAATCTGATCTGCATCTTTTTTACGGGCGGCTTCTAGCTTCGCCAGATAATTATCTCGCTTGTCCCGAACGCCTTCAGACACTTGACCTTGCAAATTACTGATTTTCTGACGCAACGCCTGCATTTCTGCATCAAGTTGCAACTTTTCATGTTTTAAACGTTCTGCATCTTTAAGGCTTGTGTCCATTTTGTCATGGACAAAATTTTGAATATTTCTGAAAGTTTTTCCAACGAAATCGTCACGATTCTCCGGCTTGATGAGTCCTCTGCTCTTAGTAACAACTTCAGCCAATTGCTCAAGTCGATGTCGCAGTTCCTCAGGTGGAATACTCTCATTTAGCTGTTGTTCCAGCTGTAAACGCTGATCTTCCATTTCATCACGGAGACTGCTGTTCAATGCCTGCAATTAGAAATATAAATGTTTTTACTAGTGTAAGCACGAAAAAGCAAGCATTTCTAAACACATCAATTATCTTTCCTGAGTTTGAGAATAACTGGAACCACATTGTGTGACTCACTCTTATACCTGATGGTCGACAGGGGGACTCGATCCTGTGAACATCGATTGATTGATTGATTGATTGATGTTTTACACCATGCTTAAGTGTATTTCACTTATACGACAGCAGTGTGTTCCAACAATAATTGACACTAGCACAACCAAGATGTGAAGTGTTTCCATAATCTTGGAAAGTGAATTTTCCTCCAGTGATAAGTAAAGACAGCATTGCTACTCTTTAAACAAACTGCCCTTAGCCAAAGGGCCACCTGAATATCGAAGTAGGATAAGCTAACGCACACGCTATCTACTTGGCCACAGCCCCTGGTACTTGTATATTTTTTACTTTCTTGATAATGTATGTCTTTTTGGGTAACATTATTTTTAGATTTTTCTCGTTTCGCAGGTATAGAGCAAAAACTCCAAAATCGCTAAAATCGAGTTTTTACTGCATTCAAAACAATGAGGATCTATTCTACAATGTAGAATTGCTGTAATTCCAAAAATCTAATTGGAAAGTTGGTTTTTGTAATGCAAAATTATTGTAACTCCTTTAAAAATATGAAGATCCAAACCTTTGGAGCAGATAATATCAAATTGATGATTTTGGAGTTACCACATTATTGCTCTATACCCGCGATTTATAAGATTGTTTTGTGAAATATTTATAAAAGCTAAATGTTTACAAAAGAATGAACATTTTTTTTGCCTGTTCATTTTGATGAATGTCATCAGTGGACCTGTTTGATATTGAAATATGATGGTTGTTATGAAGGTTTGAAAGTTGCTGGCACCTGTATCAGCAGTAAGGCAAACTGACCTGTCATATATGGTTTCATATAATTATGTATCCTACCTGTGGTCTGAATAAACAGTTAGATTTATATATATCAAGCTTAAAAAAAAACAACAAAAAAAGGATTATGCATTAACTGTTTCGCAGCCATACTTTCACTGCCTGGATGTGGTATTGCAGGCCTGTGCTGTTGGGGAGAACGGTCAGAACGGGTTCTCCCCATGGTTTAATAAGCAAACTTAATTTAGGAGGAACGATTTATAGGTTTTCTAAATCGTTTGCAGTCTTCGTCTAAATTAACTTTCGACGATGATTTTGACAAATTTTGTCATCCGCTGTTCAGTAATGATTGTGTTTAAAAGTAATTTTGCTTTTTTTTCACAAAAGCACATTTTACGAATTTAAAAAACCATTAAACCAGGGGAAAATGCAAATGTTAGGTTACCTCACAAAATTTTAGAGGACCTACATGTATTTTCAGGTTATGCCGGAAAAGATTACAAAACAGGCCTGTATTGTGTTACCATGTACCAATAAGTGTGCCTACTGTTCAGTTAAAGATTTATAATGAGCTTTTACAGTTACCATCTGGTCAGTGGTTACCATGACTTTTGACAAGAGTTAAAATAAATAACAGTTTTATTGTTTACTTAAAGCTATGGGTAAACAAGAAACCAATCTGTTTGTGATTATCCTCTTGTCGGCAATGGCACGGAGGGTGATTTCCTGCACCCAGTGGGTTGGCAGTCCGTCATATGAGCGAAATAATCTTAAGTAGAATTATATAACAAGATTCTTCCAGTGCTGCTTGTAAAGTACATGTAACGACGGTATGGCGTCCACTGAAATGTGTAACCTTTATGTACCGTGACCCAGGTCTGAGCAAGCGACCACTATGAAATTAAAGTGTTTCCTCTGTTAAAAAAAAGAATGTTGCTCAATAGCTGTTGCTTTAAACAAAGCCAACAAGGTTGAGCTCAGGAGAGTCTCCCCTCAGCCAGAGATCTTTACGTACATGAACATTGTAAGAGATAAGTTAGACAATTGATTTATGTCCATGCACTGTTTAGGAGTGATGATGCTGATGTCACTGATGTATTCGTATCAGTCAAATCAACTCAGAAATTCAATACATATCTTTGCTTAAAATTAATCCCACTGGTACAGAGATGTTGCTCAATTAAAACTGATGAATCCTGTCATGTTCTAGATTTACTCCCAGAGACAAGTTTCTAATGATAAATACAGGCCTGTGCTGTAATATTTTCTGGCATAACCTTAAAATCAGTCCTCTTAAGTGAGGTAACCTAACATTTGCATTTTCCCTGGTTTGCTCATTTTTTAAATACATAAATGTGCCTTTGTATAAAATAAAGCAAAATTGCTTTAAAATACAATCTTCTGATTATCAGATGACAAATTAGTCAAAATCAATAGCAAAATGCAAATTTAGCTAAGACTGCAAACAATTTGGGAAACCCATAAATCGATCCTCCTTAACTAAGTTTGCATAACCATGGGAAGACCCCGTTCTGTCCATTCTCCCCAACAGCACAGGCCTGTAAATAGATCATAATTTCGAGTTGTTAAGGGACAGCCCAAGAAATGGAAATGACCATATATATATATAGACATGTTGGAACAATAATGTTTCACCACAGCTGTCAGGATAAATGTACATCAAAATGTCCTTCCAAAAGCCAGCAGGCAGAACATGGCAAACTGATACATGTACATGTATGTGGGTCAATTAGAAATTACAATGTCTGACAAGAAATTTTTAAAGCTTGCCAAGAAAATGTAGAAAAAAAAAAAAAAATCTCAACATATGTTTTTATCCAATTCTGCGCATAAGTAAATCGGTTATCAGGGGCTTAGCCAGAAATCAAAATTATGGTGTCCGAAATGGTCATTTTGCTTCACTTTTCAAATAACTGGGTGTCCAATTTTGACAGTTTTCCTACATGTATCTCCTGCATGTTAAAGTTTCTTAAAACAGGGTGTCCAAATGAGGCAATTGTTGACATGAGGGTGTCCATTTGGACGGGTGGCCGGGTGCCTGGCTAAGCCCTTGACGGTTATGTAAGCTTGCACACCATTACACATGTAAGACTACATGTAGTTACTTAATTATTTAATTTGTTTAATTAACTTGCACGTCTGAAAACATGTCTATAGACAGCATTGCATATTAAGTCATGTACTGAATGTGTTTCCTTATTTATAAAGACACACAACAACTTGCAGTGTATATTAATAACTGTCTGAATTACATGTATGTAGAATTCATTTTTGCTGCTAGTCCTGTGTCGTCTCGGTAATACATTTGCACTATGAAATATTCTGAGTTAAATTATGTAAATAATTGTCAAAAATGCTCAGTCTGATGTAATCAGCTATGGATAGAAGACGTCTGAAACGAGGTGCCTGACAACTGAGCATACATGTAACCATTGATCTGGCCTATCCAGATCAAATGTCACGTCGTCACACAAATATGTCTGTCTCGTCTCTAACATATGTTCAATTTTGATTAAACTTACTCTCATGTCTGGCTATATGATTGATGCTTGTCTGGGTTATGTTGAATTTTTTTTCAAGCTTGCCTTTTTAGTAATTAGCAAATGTTTTTTTTAAATTAAACAATTCAAATTCTAGATAGCATGATACAGTATATAATTAATGCCACGGGCATGTCAACAGACACATTTTCCAACACTGAAGTGAAACAAAACAATTTGCAAAACATTTCATATTAAAAGATTGCTTAATAACCAAATTGGGTCATTTTCCGTCAGGAATGTCCTTCTTTGTTTTGTAGTAAAGAAGAAAAATTAAATGTATAAATCGAAAAGGTTTACAATCTTGAATGGAAACGGTTGTCCAAAATTAGGTATTTTTGTTCAAATAGATAGAGGAAGTGCATAATAATGTTTCCAGATTCCTGACTCAAATTCATCAACCAGTATTATTAGGTTTCTGTAATCCCTTTTAGCTTGTTTTTACACAGACAATGTCACATTATGAAAATATATTGAAATCAAAATAAATATTTTGGGCAGCCATACATTTTCCGGAATCTAATTGACTTTACAAACTCCTCTTACTATTTGTCTCAACTATTATAGGCTAGAAACTTACCTGTACAATGTAATTCCACTGGAACTATGTGCTTTTAGAGAAAGGTTAAATGATAATCTTGAAATTAAAAAATTAAAATTGTATCAGAATAATTTGATGATTGTGTTATAACGTTTGAAAGTTATCTTGCACACGTACGTGTATGCATGTATGTATATGTAGGCTCACTTCTTGAATATTTGTTTAATGAACTGTTTTCATTTGCGATTGCGGGTGTTGGGAGGGAGTTTCATGTTGCCCTGTTGCTCTCAGAGCTAAGGGGCAACATGAAGCCAATGTGTTTGTGATGTTTGTCTTTGTTTGTTGCCAGTGACGGGTGGTTTCCACCACCCATTGGGCTGGTATGCCATAATATGAGTGGAAACATCTTAAGTATGGCTTCTTCTCAAACCCCCAAACAAACAGTCAATCATTATTTGTCAAACTTCAATACTTCTTTAAATAGTAGAAATTGTATTTTAAAACTTTCTCCATGGGGTGAGATAAGCTGATATACATGTATGTTTGTGTGATCCATCCCTTAATACTAATCCATATGGTTAATCATACTGTGCTACACCCCTGGAAAAAATGTAAAATGTCTCGCGACCACTAATTTTCAGGTTAAAATTTCTCACCAGATTTTATACGGCAAATACGGTTCGAAAAAAATGTTACACACCATGCATTATAGGACCTATGGTTGCGTGAAATGTCATTAGACATTCCTGTAGGTGACCAATACAATCACTCCAAATTCACAAGTCTGGTAATTTGTATTTGATAGAATGTAGCAACAGTAATGATCCAGGTGAGAAATTGTTTTCAGTTATCTTTTTGATCAGCTAATTGGCTGTACAGCCTAACTCTGAGTGAGGCCTGTCACATGATATCTGTTGGCTTTACCAAGGTAGAAGCCAGGTCCAATCTGTTATGCTGTGGTTTAGAAACGCCTCTTGTCTTGAGAAGATAATGATAAATATTCAATCCTCATATGTACCTTTTTTTAAAAAAATTTCTCGTATTTGTTTTGGATAAATTGTAACGTTTTCTGTGTCACTGATGGCCTCGACCTGGGCCTCATATTGGCATTGGATAATTCACATACATATTGTTGCATGTCTATCTGTTTCAGTCCCAGTATTTGTACTTAAGACAATTGTTTGGTATCTTCTTAAAGAGTTTTGGTCATCAGACAAATTACCATAGCTAAATTCGCTGTCTGAAGAACCGTTCATTATAGAACAATTGTCAAAGTTGCCTGCCGCCGTTTTGAATAGTAACCCTGCATGTACATGTATCTGCGGTAAAGACTGGTCATTATCCCCCAGAGGCTGTACTGAATGGATTTCCCCTGCCTACGTCACACCTCAAATGACTTGTATGAAAAGTCACAAGTTTATAGGTGAAACACACAAATTCTAAGCATCAGAAAATACAGGTGTTTTTTTCAGATAGTTCATAGTATTATATTTGTAATTCAGTCACTTTAAATCAGATTAAATACTTTTAAGCCTTACTGAGTGTAAAATCATCATTCAGTCTTATTTTTCTACTATATTTCAGATGTTGTGCAATTGAGAGCAATGGTTAAAGAACTAAAGCACAGCACTACACAGGTGTCTGCCCGCCTTATCAGACAACTCAAGCGTAAAGACCGAAGACTGGCAAAACTACAGCGAAACTGTGACATTGTGACGGCAATAATTCAGGCAGCGTCTCTAAAAAGACGTAAGATTTTTAATACTTTTTCTCCATTCAGCTGAGTCGAATCTGCAATAGAGGCGTACATACATGTAAACGTGTCAGCTGGTGCATGTGAACTGTAGTAGATTGTTATAGCTCAGATCTTTACCTAAATAAACTTCAAAGTTTTTTAAAATAAAACAAAAGATATAAGAAAATGTAAAATAATGTTTAGTTTTGTATCTTTGTTGCACCCCCCTTCAGGGGCTTAACCATTTATCAAAAGTATGGTGTCCAAAATGGTCATTTTTCTTCCTTTTTGAGTAACTGGGTGTCCAAAGTATGTTAAAGTTTTTGTGTAAAACAGGATGTCCAAATGAGTCAATTGTTTACATAAGGGTGTCCAAAGGACGAGTGGACACCCCTCTGCCTAAGACCTTGCCCCCCTTCCCTTGATGTCCTAAGTAGGTGCTTATTTAGCTTAATGGTTAATCCAGCCCTGAAAGTGAGCAACTTTGAGCATTCTCTAAACAATCATTCTAACGTAATAGCCCACAGAGTCTGGGTGAGGATCTGTAACACAGTGTACTGTACTATTTTACACAATAGAATACAGACCCATTGTTGTCATAGACAAGTGGATAACTAGATGGAGCTTCTTGTTGCCCTGGTGCTCTCACATCTTAAGGGCAACACGGAGCTGATCTGTTTGTGATGGCTGTGTAAAGGGTCTTGTGATTGGCATGTCTTGTCTTTGTTTCCAGTAGTTTCCTCTACCCATTGAGCAGACATGACATCATAAGAGATCATGTGAGTGAAAACCCCAAACAAACATCTAATAGACTAATGAAATCGTTTTCTAAGCATTTGTTTATTTGTATTGTGTATTGTCTTGTCTTTCTGTTTTGCCAGTACCATCTCCGGTGGTTACTTTACCCATTGGGCAGGCATGCCATCATGTGAGGGCAATAACCTTGAGTATGGCGTAAAACCTCAATCAAACAAACAAACATATTTTGGAATCATTTTCTATAAAGCATTTCTGAGAATGTCTTGTCTATCAGACATATTTCATTATTTTAATCATTATTACATGTATTGTTATACATGTTTATAGGATAAGAAATGGTGTTGTCAGAAATATAATAAATAAAACATTAGAACAGGTTAATGGAACTCAAACTGAAATTGATAATGTCTAAAATAGACTAAAATACAACAACAAACAAAAAAAGAGGAAGATTGCACAGAATTTTAATTGACAAAAAATGGATTTAAATCTTATGTGATATACATCTACGTCATGATGACATGTGTTCCTATATAAAATTGTACTACACGTAGACTGTATGAAAGGTAAAACTCCATATATTGATTATTGCAAAAGTTAAGTCATATTCTACCTGCACAGACTGTGTGGGCAGAACACCTGTAATCACAGTCTCTAAATAACAACTATAGACCTAAGTTACGTCGAGTTACTTGTCATTTATTCACAATATCTACATGCATCTCACTCCTGACTACTATTAGTAATGGAGCTGTCCATCCGATTTGACGCCAGATGGCGCAGTAGTACTAGTGGGGGTTCCAATACGCATGCCCGAATTTGTCAATAGTTTTGTAAGTGCCGAAAACGAAATGTCATCTTGAGAAAATGCCGGGATACTG